>NW_019104551.1:41430-70791 GCF_001995035.1 Momordica charantia
AACCACCTTCTGCCCGACCGTTTCTTCGAGGCAGCCTATGTCATGGGGATTGGGATGGAAGCAACATATTACTGTATGATGAAGGTAATATAGACCGAAAGCAGAACCGACGCGCACCGGAGATGAAGAAGATGACGGAGAAACAGTCGAATTCGGTGGCGGTGGTGGATCATCAAGAATCGGCTCCATCGGTACAGTTGGTCTCAGTGCGGTTGGAGGAGTGATATGAGGCTCCGTGAAGTCAAAATCAATTGATGTTGACACGGAGGGTCAAAATCAAGAATTTTGGAGAAAAAAAATATTATCTGATTCCATATTAGAGTATGAGAAGAAATAATGAATGTATAACTGTTTCGGTTAATTGATGTCACTGAATGTGAAACTGCTCTTTTCTTCCACCTTCTGAGTTTATTCAAAACATATTTTATATATTGTTCACCATGCGCCAATGCTTCACTAAGCTCTTCTCCGCGTTTCTCAAAATATGCAATCGTTCGATAAAACGTTGACTTAACCAATGTAGTGATTGACAACATTCTAGCTCATTTGAAAACACCATTAATATACTACACTAGATTAGTTGTTATCAAACCATATTAAAACCCTTTGTCATGCGACTGTGTCCATTTTTTTACATTTGTATGAAAGAAAAATTCAAGGCAATCTGGACTTAGTTCTTACAACTCTTTCATATATTTTTCAAATTTACGCTTCTTATGTTGACACCCTAGCACAATACACTAAATCTTTTAGATGCTTAGATTTATACTTCTTATTGAAGTTACTTGCCACATGACCAAGACAATAGCGATGATATGCTCTCGATTTACTCCAACTATTTTCCTCATTTTTCACGATCGCCAAAATACCTTTATGTATATCATAAATTAAACAAATATTATCCCGTTGGGTAATCAATGTTCTTAAAATACACAAAAATCACGACAACTAGAAGGATTTTTCCTCTTCAACACTAGCAAAAGCAAGAGGAAACATATGCCCAATAGCATCAATTGATGTGGCTATAAGTAACTTCCTTTTATACTGGCTATACAAGTATCTACCATCTATTTGAATTAATGGTCTACAGTATTTGAACCCTTCAATTGCAAAACTGAAGGACCAAAAAACAAACAAAAAAATAATATTACCAGGATCATCCAATGATATCAAATCCCATACAACAGTCGAGTATCTACGTTGTAATTATTTCAACAATAACAAACAATTATACAATCAACAAAAGAAGATTTATCAAGAAGAATTATTGAACAAAATATTTAACAAACATATATGCAATATGGCAAAAAACTCAAATTAGATAAGTAATGAATTTAAAAGAGAGAAGACAAGAGAGTGAGTGACACCGAGAATTTTTATAGTGGTTCGGAAATTCCTACTCCACTCCCCAAGTCTCCTTCTTGGGTATTTTACTGCAATGACCCTCTTACCGGTGAATCGACCCTATTTTTGTCCTAGGCTAGGCTAAAGAGAAACTCACGATTCTTTTTACTGGCTTAGGACCCAACCAATTTACTTTTCTCACAACCCAAGGTATACCCACACCTTAATACAAAACCAAATTTATGAATAAAGAATGCAAACACACAAGTAGATTAAACAAAAATTTGCACCAAAGTAATGGCTAAAGAGCCAAACTCTAATGTATCTCTCACAAAAAATGAACAAGTTATGTGTAGGAGAGAATGAAGATTTTGCAAACAAATTGAGAGAAGAATTTGAAGAGCGAAAGATTTTGTTTGACAAGTGGTGTGGAGGATGGTGGAATTTGGTGCCTTGAAATAGAATTATGAAGATGAATTATGGTCATTGGATTTAGGGCAACAAGGATGAACGGTGTAGATTAAGATGAAGAATAAGGATAAAGGAATAAAAATAATTATGGTGATTGAAAGAAATTGGTGGAGATTGAGAGTGATTGAGGAGATATAGAGTGATTGAAGAGATTGAGAGAAATTTGTGGAAATGGATGTGTAGAGATTGAAAACGCCACATGTCGTCTTCTCATTTGTTTAATTGTTGGATGTCACGTCAACATAAGTATGTCATCTTGATGCCACATGTCAACTTCTAAGTGGTCCACTTATCCATGTCACCCGCCATGTAGGATTGGTCAAATTGTCCATGTCACTCCCCACAAAGGATTTTTTTTTCCTAACTTGTCTTGAACATAACTCATTCGTTTGAACTCCGATTTTAGTGATTCGAAAGATGTTGATTTTATTTTTTTGAGGTCTACGCTATGGACACTTTGAAATACTTAAATTATTAGTTTGTACTTAGTTTATGATCATCAAAATATTTGGTTTGATTGAAGCCATAAAGCTAACAATCTCCCCTTTTTTATGATGACAAACCACTCAAGAAAACATATTATCAAAGTGACTATATTCTCCCCCTTTGGTTATTATAAAAAAAAAAATTCCATGAAATTTAGCTCCCCCTTAATAAGATAATTATTACAAGGTAAAAAAAAATCTTCCCTTCAACCACACATACAAAAAAAGTTTTCTCCATAACAAACACATTCATACAATTAAATGTGAATGATGTCAAGTGCAAGTCTATTCCTACAAAATGCTTCTTCATTTAATGGCTTAGTAAGAATATCTGCTACTTGTTTTCAGTGTGAACATAATTAAGCACAATATTTCTATTTTGCACATGTTGTCTAAGAAAATGATGTCGGATATCTACATGCTTTGTCCTAGAATGCTGAATGAGATTATTTGTTAAATTAATTGAACTGGTATTATCACAAAAGATAGGAGCATGTTCAAAATTTAAACCACAATCACACAATGTTTGTTTCATCCATAAAACTTGAGAGCAACAGCTAACAATTGCAATATTTTCAGCCCCATTAGTAGATAATGCAATACAATTTTGCTTTTTTACTAAACCAGGATACTAGAGAGCTACCCAAAAACTGGCAAGTTCCACTAGTACTCTTCTTATCAGTTAAGCTACTAGCAAAATCAACATCAGAGTAAGCAATCAATTTAAGAGACACATTATTAGAATATCATAAACCGAAGTCAACAGTTCCAAGCAATTATTTTTTTAAAAAAAAAAAATTAACAGCATGCAAGTGTGATTCTTTAGGACATGATTAAAATCTAGCACACATGTATACACTAAACATAATATCTGGTCTACTTGGAGTTAAGTAAAACAAGGATCCGATCATACCTCTATAAGCTTTTATATCTACATATTTACCTTTTTCATCTTAATCAAGCTCTGTGGTAGTGCTCATCAGAGTCTTTGCTACTTTGACATTATTGAACTTGAATCTCTTGAGTAGATCTTTAGTATACTTTTCTTGATTGATGAAGATTCCCTCTTTAAGTTGTTTGATTTAAAGCCGAAAGAAGAACTTTAGTTCTCCCATCATGCTTATCTCAACTCAGTGTGCATACACTTAGACAATTCTTCACATAATAAAAAGTTAGTGGCACAAAAAATAATGTCATCTACATAAATTTGCACTAACAAAATATCTTTTTATTTTGTTTTAATAAAAAGTGTAGTATCAATAAGTCCTATTTTAAAACCTTGTTCAAGCAAAAATTTACTCAAACGGTCATACCAATCTCTAGGAGCTTGTTTAAGACCATGAAAAAGCTTTCTTTCCTCATAATCTACTCCTTATTAGCTATATCCTTGTACAACTAACCTAGCTTTATTTCTAACAATATTACTAGACTCGTCCATTTTATTTTTAAAAACTCATTTAGTACCAATAACAGGATGATCATTAGGACGAGGGACTAATTTCCCTATTTCTTTCAAACAGATTTAACTCATCTTGCATAGCAATTAACTAGAATTCATCAACTTCAGCTTCGTTAAAAGACATTGGTTCGATTTGAGATACAAAAGCAACATTATTTAATGCATTCAAAGAAGAATGAGTTCTTACCCCTTGGGATACATCACCTATTAACTCCTTTGGATGGTGAGTTGAGAAACTCCAACTGTAAGATGAGTTATGCACTAATTTAAACTACTGAGGCTGAATATATTGATGTTGTTAGCTGTTCCTCTCAAGTTTTATGGATGAAATAAACATTGCATGATTTTTGTTTAAATTTTGAACATGCTTCTATCTTTTGTGATAATACCAGTTCAATTAATTTAACAAATAATCTCATTCAACATTCGAGGACAAAGCATGTAGATATCCGACATCATTTTGTTAGAGAACATGTGCAAAATAGAAATATTATGCTTAATTATGTTCACACTGAAAAAAAAAGTAGCAAATATTCTTACTAAGCCATTAAACGAATAAGTATTTTGTAGAAATAGACTTGCACTTGGCATCATTCACATTTAATTGTATTAATGTGTTTGTTAGGGAGAAAACTTTTTTGTATGTATGTGTGGTTGAGGGGAGGATTTTTTTTTTACCTTGCAATATCTTATTAAGGGGGAGCTAAATTTCATGGATTTTTTTTTTTATAATACCCAAAAAGGGAGAATATAGCCACTTTGAGAATATGTTTTCTTGAGTGGTTTGTCATCATAATGAAAGGGAAGATTGTTAGCTTTATGGCTTCAATCAAATCAAATATTTTGATGATTACAAACCAAGTATAAACTAACAATTTGAGTATTTCAAAGTATCCACAGCATAGATCTCGAAAAGACAAAACCAACGCCTTTCAAATAACTCAAATCGAAGTTCAAACGAACGAGTTATGGTCAAGACAAGTTAGGTGAAAAATCCTATATGGCGAGTGACATAGACAAGTTGACCAATCCTACGTGTCGGGTGACATGGACAAGTGAACCACTCAAAAGTTGGCATGTGGCATCCAGATTATGTACTTATGTTGACGTGGCATCCAATAATCTAACAAATGAGAAGACGACATGTGGCATTTTCAATCTCTACAAATCTATTTCCACAAATTTCTCTCAATCTCTTCAATCACTCTAAATCTCCTCAATCACTCCCAATCTCCACCAATTTCTTTCTCACCATAATTATTTTTTATTCATTTTTCGTTATTTTTCACCTTATTCTACATCGTTAATCCTTGTTGCCCTAAATCCAATGACCATAATTCATCTTCAAAATTCTATTTAAAGGCACAAAATTCCATCACCCTCCACACCACTTATCAAAGCAAAATATTTCTCTCTTCAAATTTTTCTCTCAATTTTTTTTTTTTTTGTAAAATCTTCATTCTCTCATAGACATAACTTGTTCATTTTTGTAAAAGATGCATTAGCGTGTGGCTCTTTAGCCACTACTTTGGTGAAATTTTTTTTGTAATCCACTTGTATTTTTGCATTCTTTATTTTCAAATTGGGTTTTGTATTAAGGTGTGGGTACACCTTAGGTTGTGAGAAAAGTAAATTGGTTGGATCCTGAACTAGTAAAAAGGATCGTGAGTTTCTCTTCAGCATAAGACAAAAAGAGGGTCGATTGGTTTGGTTCTCAATCACAGGAGGGTTGTTGCAGTAAAATACCCAAGAAGGAGACTTGGGGAGTTGAGTAGGAATTTTCGAACCACTATAAAAATTCTCGGTAACACTCAATCTCTTCTCTTCTCCCTTTTAAGTTAAGTACTTATCTAATTTGAATTATTTTGCTATATTCCATATATGTTTGCTTAAATATTTTGTTCAATAATTCTTCTTCTTGATAAATCTTCTTATGTTGATTGTATAATTGTTTGTTATCCTTGAATTTATTTTTGAAGTTTGAAAAAGTGGTAGGCAACCCTATTCACCCCCCGCTAGCGTTAGCATTCGATCCTACCAATTGGTATCAGAGCAGGTAGCTCATTTTTTTCTAAAAAGTTTCATTCTTAAAAAGTCCATCTTTTTCTAAAAGCAGAGAGGAAGTAACTAATCTTTTTTTCATGGCTTTTGGAGATGAAAATGACAACGATGAGGTATGTTTTGAAAATCCTTCATTTGACGAGCTTTTGGATTCTTATAATGAGATTAAAGAAGAATTTGAAAAATCAAGTAGTACATATTTAGCTCTTAAAAAGAAGACTTATGAGAATCATGATTTATTAGTCGAGCATGATAGGTTAAATAAAGAAAATGAGATGTTTAGAAAAGATCTTGCTATGTCTAAGTCAAATTTGCATGCTTTAAAAAAGAAGTATAAATTATTAGAAGTGAAAAATAAAGATATATCATCTACCCTTTTAAAGTTTACAAACAATAAAAAGAACTTAGATATGATGATCGGAAAACAACAAACTATGTTTCATAAAAGTGGTTTAGGCTATAAACCTCATAAAAAACAAAAAATATTTGTAAACTACTTTGTTAAAGAAAGTTCAATGTCTACTATTGTTTGCAACGGATGCAGAAAACTTAGTCATAAAATTTATGCTTGTAAGTTGAGGAAAAATGATGCGTTAAATGAAAAGAGATGGATTCCTGAATTTTTGCTTACTAACCCTTAAGGACCGAAACAGGCTTGGGTACCTAAAGTTATATCTTGATCTTTCTTCTAGGTATGTTTGAGATCAATAAAGAACAAGTGGGTACTTGGATAGTGGGTGTTCAAAGTACATGACGGGAGACCACACAAAATTCACACACCTAGAACAGAAAGATGGAGGATACGTTACCTTTGGTGATAATAAAGGAAGTAAAATCATTGGGCAAAGGTAATATAGGTAATATGGTTCAAACTTTTTGATTGAGAATGTGTTGCTTATTGATGGTTTAAAGCATGATCTTTTAAGCATTAGTCATGTGATAAAAGCTATAAAGTAGTATTCAATGATAGGAATTGCATAATTGAAAATGCTTGTGACGGAAAAATACTGTTTGTAGGAAATAGGGATAGTTTATACTATTGAATTGAATGACTACCCTGTTGTTAATAATAAAGGCTTGTCTGTTATGCATGATGATTTTGGGTTGTGGCATATAAGATTAGGTCATGCTAGCATGTATTTGATTTAAAATATTTCCAAAAAATCTCTTGTTTGAGGTCTTCCAAAATTTAATTTTGAAAAAGACAAAGTTCGAGATGCATGTCAAATGGGTAAACAAACTAAGTCCTCCTATAAACCAAAGAAAATAGTTTCTACTTCTAGGCCTTTGCAACGATTACATATAGATCTATTTTGACCTACTAGAGTTGCAAGTCTAAGTGGAAAACATTATGCTTCCGTTATAATTGATGATTTTTCAAGATTTACTTTGGGTTTTATTTTTATCTCAAAATCTTCATTAGTTTTTCAAAGAAAATTCAGAATGAAAATGGTTTTATGATTTAAAAAATTAAAAGTGATCATGGAGGAGATTGACAATGCAGCTTTTGAAAAGTTTTGTGATGAAAATGGTTTTTCAAACGATTTTTCTTCTCGAAGAACACAGTAACAAAATGATGTTGTAGAAAGGAAAAATTGTTATTTGCAAGAATTAGCTACTTCTTTGTTAAATGAGTATAATTTACCAAAATATTTTTGGGATGAAGATGTTAATACTGCCTCTTATGTGATGAACCGTGTTTTAATAAGGCCAATTTTGATAAAACCCCTTATGAGCTTTTTAATGATAAAACTCCTAATATCAGCTATTTTAAAGTTTTTTGTTGCAAATGTTTTATTTTGAAAAATAAAGAGAAACTTAGAAAGTTTGAGTAAAAAACGGACATTGGCATGTTTTTAGGATATTCTGCATGTAGTAAAGCATATAGAGTTTTTAATAAAAGAACCCTTATAGTTGAGGAGTCCATGAATGTTGTTTTTTATGAATCTCATATTTACGATTCATACAAATCTAGACGTTAAGGGCAAAACATATATTTGTCATAATTGTAAATATGGTATTTAAAAAAATATTAGTCATTGAATATCTACAATATTGACTAATTATAATACTATGCATCAGTGATCATGTACCTACCTTTTTATTAAATGTAATCATTGATATATGCATACACATTAACTGGTTGTAATCACTAATATAAAATTTTGATAAACTGATAAACACAACTTTCACTGCCAACGTAAGCTTAGCTCAATGGTAATTAACAATTATCTCTAATCAAAAGGTTATGAGTTCGAATCCCCCCATCTCACTTATTGTATTAAAAAAACGTAACTTCTATGTATTTGTTGGGAAATTAGACATTCCACACAATTGAGAATAGGTTACTGTGCTGCCACGCCTCTATATCACTGCACCAACATTGTTTTGATCCCCCTGTGATGTCGTTGAGACACTACCCTTGGTGTCTCAACCCTACAGACGCTGTGGCGTTCAACTAGCATGCGAACGCCTCGTTTTTTTCTTTTAATTACAACAGTGTCGAGATATTATGTACAGCATCGAGACGTTGTCCTCTCGGCCATCTTGGCTCCTTCAGCGCCCAAACACGTTTTTCATCCTATCTTCAATTATTCCATTGTCCCAATTCGTCCCGACTCGATCCTAACTTGTTCCGACGTCGATTCGACTCTACCAATTCTAAGAGTATTGTGTTTATTTGTTATTGTTATCAACTTTTAAAATAATGCTTCCAAAGCTAATTCAAAATTTGAAAATTAAAAAGTAGTTAAAAAAAAGCCTTTTGTTGAAAATTTTGGCTAAAATTTCAAATGTATTTTTAATAAATGAGAAAAAATATCGAATTTGGAGAAAATATGCACAATTTTTTAAAATATAAAACGTAACTAATAACAAACTGGTTATTAAACAATGTATAATATATATTGGTTAACTATAATCATTTATATACCTTGATTAAGTATAATCATTAATTAGCTATATAATCAATCATATATCACATGTTATAATTTTTGCTATATTTGCAAATTTGTTGATTTTAATTTGTATCATTTAAAGTAGATTATACTAGAATTTTATTGATACTCAAGTATATTAGGGCTACTTGGCAATACAGCAGTTAATTATAAATATATAACACATTATTATGATTTGCAAATATAGTAAAAAATGGAAGGCCCCATGAAAATGAAAAAATGGCAAAGGTTATACTCTTGAAACTGGCGATTTTCTTACCCTTGCATTTGAAGGATAATACTCATTTATCGAAATATTATGTCACAAATACGCCTCAATATGTTATATCAGTAAAGAGATCAAAGTCATTAATACATTATTTCACTGTCAAAGCGATCATGGCTTAGTACTATTTGATATATATCTTAAGAGGTCGTGAGTTCGATCTTCCATTCTCAGGTGTTGTACTCTAAAAAAATACACTATTTAACTTATATACTTGATAAAATAATTTGCATGTTAATACAAATATTGATATATAAATGATATACTTGATCTATTATATCATTGATATACCTCATATATTATATCACTGATATACCTTATAGGAAAATAATATACACGTTAATATTAATGTTTTTTTAGTACAACATATGAATGTTGATATGCCATTGATATAACTGACTTATTATATACATACATCGTCAATATACCTCATATGTTATATCACTAATGTATTATTTCAATACACGACTATCACACGAACAAATCATTCTTCATCGCATAAGCCCATGACAAGTCATTTCCAGGCCCAATCGTGATATTAATGGATCAGACCTTTTCTCGAAAATAATAAGTATGTTAATATGAATATATGTTGATATACTACCAATATATTTATGATCTATTATATTATTGATATACCGAATATATTATTTATGATTTCAAGATATAAAGATATAGTTACTTCTGAAGATAATATTGAATCATAGAATATGGTTAAAATTATAAATCATTAATTATAGTTAAGCAAAAGTAGTTTATCATATTGTAGGACATCTTCAAAGATTCCCTCTCAATTATCATTTGTTTTTTAGCTCAATTTCTTCCCACCTTTTCTAACAGCTTCTCCACTCTCGTCTTACTTTATTCAATCCATATATTCTTTTATGATCAATTTATTTTCCAATACCTTCTATTTTTCATTTTGTCCCCTTCTGAACAGAGCTAATATAATATGAAAAGATTGTAATAATAATGTCAAAAGTTTTTAACACTAAGCTTAAAATATAAGAATATCTCAAAAGAAGAAAAAAAAAAAAGAAAAGAAAAAGACTAGCTAAAATATAAGAAAACTGATTTTTTTTTTTTAATATAGAAAACTGAGTTCTATATATATTGATTATACCTTTCTAGACTTCCACTAATATATGAAAAATAAAGGATAAAGTTACAAATTTAGCACTCGAAATTCTTTTAGAAGTTATTTTTAATAAATCATTGAACTTTAAAAACTGTCAAATAAATTTTTAAACTTTCAATTTTGTGCTAATAAATCGATTCTCGAATTTTAATAATGTCTAATAGGTCATTTTACTTTTATATGTCTAGAATTGTAGCCTATTCTAGAATCGTGGACTATTCAACGGTGTTTTTAAAATTCACGGACCTATTATATACAAAATTAGGATCCTAATCTTTAAATTTTTTTGTCTAAAGGTTCGTGTATTTAAAAGAAATATATAATAGATTAAGAATTTGTTAGACACAAAATTCAAAGCTCAAAGATTAGTAAGATACTTTTAAATTTAGGAGCTTCCTAGACAAAAATTTAGAGTTTTTTGGACTTTTTTAAATACTTTTTAAAGTTTGGACACCTTGTCTAAACTAATATGGGAAAACAAACAATTTCGATCTTACCACAAAATTGGAGAAGATTATGTAGAGAAAAAAAAAAGTTAATATCGTCTGGGAGAATGAATTAAGTGAATCATGTAAATAGAAATCTTGGATTTGGTCGTTTTATCATGGGTGTTATTGATCCTCGAGGTGGTGCAATGACAAGGACCTTGAACCTTGTGGTATCACCTATCATGAGATCTTGGATTAAATCCTCGATTGATGGTTGTATTACTCGGCCCAACCAACCAGCCCTAATTCATAGGATAAGCCGCACATGATATCAGTTTTGAGAAATTAAAAAAAAAATCATAGGTGTTTATGGTTCTTTGGTTTACATTTTGTACATCACTAATAGATTATTATAAATGTAATGCAATTTATTTGTCATTTTCTGATCAACCAATTAAAATTAAAGGAGAAAACATGACTTTGGGAGAAACTATATCAAACTTGAGAAGACAAAGTAGCCAAAAACTGTGAATCATATTCAAATGTAACTTATTTTATATTAAAGCAAGCATAATAATCTAACGTCGTCATAGTTTTACATGAGAGTCATTATTTATTTTTTACAAATCCCACAAGCCTAAGTAGCACAATAATAATTAAGCAGACACATATATCAGCCCCTGGAAAGATGACTCCAAAATGCAAGACACAACTCTCAAACAACATATGAAATAGGACGTATCAAAATGAAAGCGATGGACGACAACGCTCGAATCGAGACATGAAAGGCTATTTATTTAAGGTGGGATTCGATGTCCTTGGTAATATTATTCATGAGGTCAAGGTACTTGTAAGGATAAGGAGAACCATCGTCAAGTTTCTCATATTCCAAAGTCAAAACTGCCAAGCTATGCTCGGGATCCTTCGGTACAACTTGATATATTCCCTTAAAAGTTTTGTAATGGTTGAACACATCTCCTTCCAGTCCAACTAGAGTTACTGCAAATTTCTCATCATCAAATTCCACTCGCTCTTTGAAAACCTCCGTCTTACCATCTAAACAAGTCACGTTCAAAAACAAAAAGAGATCAAGATTAGGTCATCGTTTGTTAAGACAACTGAAAAGAAAAAAACGATATCGTAACGTGAACGGTAGTCGTTTAAATACATACCGATGGTATAATTCCAGATCTTGATGGAACCATGACCATGACTGTCCCAATCACCTTCATGAACTTGAATTTGTTGGATAATATTTGGGGAAATATTGGGAACATGAAAAGCTTGATCTTTGAAGATTTTGTAGTATTTCTCAGCAGGAGCATTTATTTCTAATTCACTCACAAACTTCCCACAAAGAGACATGCTTTCAACAAAATTACTCTCTCAGATTTTGCTTCACACAAGACACACAACAATACCCAATGCCTTCCCCTTTTTATACACCTCTAATGATATGTGAACTCTTTTAATATATTTTATTATGGTTTTAGAAATTTTGCCATCTTTACAAAGCAAAAAAACTCGGGTAATATATTTACAAATAAGACACATATTTTTGCTCGGAATCGATGTCGTGTGACTTGCACTATAAATCTTTATAAACGATGCTCGTTGCCTCGCTGAGCATGAGTGACTAACAAGACCCTTGCCACTGCACCATCCTCAAGAGACATATTTTTTCTACACATTAAAAATACTCGATATGTTATTTGGGTTTCATCTCAAAATATATTATTTGAGTCCATCCTAGCATACTAATCTATATTATTGTGCATTATATAGAATTATACAAAACTCTTTCCATATCTAAAACAATAATTTTTGCCTATCCATGATTGCTTTATTTCATAATTCAGTGGTATCCATGAGTTGTAAATAGACAAGAAAGCCCAAGGAATTAAATATAATTTAAAAATGAAATCTACACTTCTAAAAATTATTATTTTTAGATAGCTTGAAACATAATTTTATAACTAGTCTCCCTTTAAAATAAATTTGTGTGAATAAAATATTTAATTATTAAAAACATTAATTGTAGTGTTAAGGTGAATGAAAAAATTAAAACACAAACAGAATCCACACACACTTAAAGCTCTAGTGAGTTAAATAATAAATTTAATGATACAGTTTCAAAGATTCATTCTTATAACTTTAATGGATTAATTCATTAATCCACCAACCAATTAGGCTACACACCGCTCTCAACGGTAATTGGCATAATCTTCAACCAAGAGTTTGTGAGTTCAATCCCCCACCCCTATACGTTGTATTAAAAAAAATATAATTTTTTTTTACAATATGGGGTGGAGATTCAAACTCACGATCTTCTAATTGAACATAGCTGGTTTATTTCACCTAGCTACTCTCAAGTTGGTTTTTTTTAATTTTACATCATCAAATATGGTTAAAGATTGAAAGAAAAATTTAAATAATAATTAAAATATATCTAATATTTCCAATAGTTTGTAATAATAGTATGAAACCTTCAAAAGATTCCCTCTCAATTTTCTTTTGTTCTTTTAGCTCAATTTCTCTGCACTTTTCTCTAATTACTTTCCTCACTCTCTACTTGCTTTATTCCATCTGTACATATATATATATATATATATATATATATATTCTTTTATCAATTTGGTTTATTTTACTGTCTGTTTCTCATTTTGTTCCCTTTTGTTACATTCTATTGTGAGGAAGATATAAGATCTAAATAGAGAAGCTATACTAAACCAGCGAAAATAGAAGCAATCAGATTAGGAAAATAAAAATGTAACCTAGAAAAAGAAAACTATAATTCAATGACAAAGGCAATAATATTGGAGTACATCAAAACTGAAGTCGAAATTTTCTATGCTTTGGAATAGCAATTTCCTGACCCCAGTAAGTCATGGAATGACTAAACATCAGTTTCTTTTGTAGCCCACGTGACATCTCGTTCTTTAATTAAATTATATTTCTCTCTTTACCTAACAAAGAAAAAGAAGGACAAGAAAAAAAAATCAAATCAAATTAAAAAATTTAAGTCATCAAATATTATTAAAATAAATCAATAAGCATGCAAAAATAAAATATATAATAAAATAATCTTAGTTCATTCCAAATGTCTGTTAGAAAAAAGGGAGATAGATTAGTGGCATGGAAATTTTAAGGGCCGTTTGGTAACGTTCTTATTTTTTATAAAGAAAAATGAATTGCATGGTTCCAATATATATGAATTCAAATATGATAAAATAATTTTTTTATTTATGTTTTGGAACAAATTGAAAAGGGGAACAAAAAAGAAAATTTTGATTGGATTGTTTTCAAAATTTTATCACAAGTATGAAAATATTACTAAAAGATGAGAACAAAAAATAAAGTTAGTTGCAAAATGTTTAGATTTTTTAAGAAACTTGAAAACGAGAAACAAAAAATAAAAACGTTATCAAATGAGGCCCTAAAATATCGATGGAATACCTGAATTAACATGTTTGAATTGTGATAATATGTAAACAATTTGACATTTAAGATGTGGGGCATCTTACAAAGCCCATCTTGATTCTGGTTTAAAAGATGATTTTCTATATTCTGTTTTACCATGCATTCATAAAATGTTGAGATTTACTTCAAATTTTTTTTCCCAAGTTCTCTGACTTTTTCTTTATAATTTTGTTTTTCAAGAAAATATTTCCACATAATCTAGTCTATTCTTTCTCTTCCCTTGATATTTTCACACCCCCTTTCTTACTAGTTTCTCTATTATGCTTTCTTTTTGTATCTTCCACAATTTTTTTCATCATGTGTTTCTACTTAATTTTAGTAATATTTTTATATGAAATTTATGCCTAGCCACTAACCTTATTGTCTTGTTTGTTTCTATTTTCATGTTCTACATTTTTCTGTATATTTTTGTACTTCTCACCAATTTTTTGTAAAATAATTTATGCATTTTCACATTTTTGCAATTAAGGGGTATGGTGTTGGATCTAAAACTTGAAAATAATTTTTGTTTTCAGAAGCATTGAAAAGCCCATGCACGTGAAAAATGGTCGTTTGATGGAGAAAATTTTGAAAAAACAATCTAAGTAAAATTCTAACAAAATTTTGAAAAACATCGTAACAGTTTTCTGTGTTTCCAAAATTATATTCAAAATTATTTGTATCATTTGTATCTTAACTTTTAATAAACCACCACTCAACCTAGAAACTTTCATCGATGGGATAAATTTAATTCATTTATGGATATCTAACATTTCATAATAGCAACCATGGAAATAAGAATAATCCAATAATAATAATATAATAAATTTATAACAAAATCATGTCAATAATGTTTGGGGGTGGAGTCAAAACAAGAAATGAGCCAAAAATAGACAAGGCCCATTAAGTAATGTGGCATCCTTTTATTTATACCAGTAAGAAACACGTGCCTTGCACGTAGAATGTTGTAGTTCTAAATTAAAGTAAAATAAATAGTGTTTTTTAAGTTTATAATATTATCATTTTAAAGAGAGAAAGTGATTATATATAAATATAAATTCAAGGTATGAAATTGTTATAATAAAAGAAGATGATGAAAGATTAGCATGGAAAGTAAGTACAAATTTGAAGTGTAAGAAAGATGAAAAAGCACCAACGTGTAAGTTTTTTTTTTTCAATGAGTGAACTTTCTTAATTTACCTCTAATTTTCTTGATTATAAATTATTATCATTTTATCTTTGTTAAATTGTGTGACGTTAAATCATTAAGTTTGTTTATTCTAGAATGAAAAATAAAGGTAAGAATGAGAGAAAGAGTAAACTTTAAAAAGTCCAACCTTATGATATTGAGAGGGATAAAAATTGTTTTTTGCCCTAACTTTGTAAAAATAATTACAACATTTCACATATATAAATCAAAAGCATCACTTTAAAAAAAAATAAATAAAAATCAAACTCATAAGCATTCTTGTTATCCAAATTATGAGAATGATCGAATTTTGCTTGCTCTCGATTCCATCGACCATCATCTCGACACATCGTACTCTAGAATTTCTTTCAATCTGAACAATGATAAATTTGGAGAAAGCGAACTGATGTCATCAACTCAGCTTTAATTTGGCTTCTCTTCACTATCAATTATCTTCTCGATCACCCATATGTGCATTGTTGTTGTCGTTGCTAAAGTAAGAGAGTAATCTTCATACCATCACACCACTTAGAAAATTTTCTACTTTGTTCCATCCACCACCTCTTGATTTTTGGTTGACATGAGAAAGAGAGGACACATATTTATATACGGATTGGAAGGGGGTTAGGAAGATGAAAGGATTGGGAGAGGGTATGTGATAATTGGAAGGGGGTTGGGAAGATGAAAGGATTGGGGGAGGGTATGTGGTAGATGAAAGGAGTGAAAAAAAATAAAGATAAAAATAATGAAAGAATAATTAAGAGAGAGAATATTAGTAAGAGAAAATAGGGGAATTTAGAGGGGTGAGATCGTGACGGAGAGAAGAGATAAATTGAGAGAGGGAAAATTTGTATTTAAATGACACAATTGTCATCAAAAGAAAAATGAAAAGACTTATAGTGAGAGGGCAAAAATAGTATATAGAGTTAATTATATAGAAGAGAGAGAGGAGAGAAAAACACTTCAAATTATAGGAGTAAAAAATAAATTAAATAGATGATAAAACTTTTCATATTCTAAACAAGATTAAGTGAAATTATAATTTTAANGAGGTAAATGACAAATTTGCCATCAAACTTTTATAAAAATGAGTTATTGAAGAAGGGTAAAATTGACCTAAAAAGTTTCTCCTCATCCCACATTTTATATATACTATAGATATACCTTTTGTTTTAGGCTTAGCCGTAAGTTAAAGAAACCAAAAAAGGGATGGCGGCACTTTGTGGCATCTAGAGAGAGGTAGAAACTGTTGAGAAAAATGCAGTAGACACTTAAAATGATTAGATAAAATAATCTAAAACTTCTAAGTAACAAGAACGAAAAATAAAGATTAGAGAGGAGAAAATTAAATGCCGGATTTATACTGGTTCACCCAGTGTGGGCTACGTCCAGTTCCTTACTACCGTTACAGGTTCTACTAAAATGTCAGGAAGAATCTCCCAAGAGTTTACAAGCCCCTTAAAATGATTTCTCTTAGTTTTCCCTCATACGGAGAACGCTCACGAATCACTCTATAAGTCTTTCATACTCTCGAACGGATACACAAGTATTTAGCTCTCGAACTCTCTCTTCTTGGAGAATTTCTCACAACTCTCTATTTGTGCACACCAATCAAATGACCCATCTATCTCTATTTATAATAAATGGTCTGACAAAAACTAAAAGGGAAAGGGAAAATAAAAAGATCCAAACTAAATAGGACAAGGAAAAATTTAAATGAATATTTTCTTAATAGGAAAAAGATTTTCTCTTTGGTTTGGCTTTATAATCCCAACAATCTCCCACTTGAGACAAAGCAAGCAATATATATCCTCTGCAATAGTAGCGACTCCTCCCTAGTCGTGGAGAAGTTCAATTGAAGTTGCACACAACTTCAGTTTATCAACAGGGACGACCTTGGTAAACATATCCGCTGGATTCTGACAATTTGAAATCTTTTCAAGCAACAATATTCCATCTTCCAAAGTTGATCTTATAAAATAGTATTTTATCTATGTGTGTTTCGTTCTCGAAAGAAGTACTGGATTCTTTGCTAAATGAATAGCGCTCTGACCGTCACAATGCAAAGTCCATTTTCCCAATCTCCAGCCAAGTAGCCATATCATCTCTTTTCTTGCTTCTGTAACTGCAACGTACTCAGCTTCTATAGTAGAAACTGCTACTATCTTATGCAGTTTGGAGACCAAACTAATTGTAGTATTACCCAACGTAAAAACATACCCTGTTGTACTCTTTCTGCCATCTGTATCCCCTGCCATATCTGCATCTACATATCCCTGTAGTTTAAAATCTGATCTTTTAAAGTGCATATCATAATCAGTCATCTTCCTAAAGTATCTGAATATCTACCTTACAGCCTCTCAATGTTGCTTTCCTGGGTTACTCATATACTGTTGACAACTCCCACTGCATGTGCAATATCAAGTCTTGTGCAAAGCATGACATACATCAAGCTTCCTATAGCTGAAGCATATGGCACTCTAGCCATATGATCTCTCTCCTGCTCAGTAGTCAGTGAGTGCTCTTTAGATAATTTAAAATGACTAGCTAAAGGAGTACTCTCAGGTTTTCCATTTCTCATGTTAAACTTGTTCAACACTTTATTAACATACTCTTTCTATGACAGTGTCAAAATATCATCTTTTCTCTCTCTCCTCATCCCTTATTTGTTTGGCAGCTTGCAAATCTTTCATGTCAAATTCTATAGATAATTCAACTTTTATCTTCAGAATTTCCTCTTTGTTTGGTCCTGCTATCAACATGTCATCAACATATAGCAATAAAATGATGAATGAGTTACCCTGAGTTCTTATGTAACGACAATGATCTGCCTGACACCTCTGAAATCCACTACTACACATAAAACTATTAAACTTCTTATTACCATTGTCTGGGTGCCTGTTTGAGACCATACAGATTTCTTTGAAGTTTGCATACCATTTTCTCTTGCCCCTGTACTGTAAATCTTTGTGGCTGCACCATCTAAATTTATTCCTCCAAATCACCATAAGAAAAAGTTGTTTTTACATCCATTTGTTGTAGAAACAAATCTTTTTCTACAACTATCAATAGAACAGTCCGAATGGTAGTTAGTTTAACTATGGGAGAGAAAATCTCATTAAATTCAATACCTTCATTTTGTTGAAAGCCTTTGACTACAAGTCTTGCCTTGTACCTTTTGCTGCGGTCGGGCTCCTGTTTGATTCTATATACCAATTTATTCTGCAAAGCTTTCTTACCTCTTGGAAACTCAACAAGTTGCCATGTCTGATTAATCATTAGAGAATTCATTTCGTCTTTCATGGCTAACTCCCATTTAATAGAGTCTTCCAGCTGAACCGCCTCTTCATAACATTCAGGTTCACCTCTGTTAGCAAGTAAAATGTAATTCAATGTAGGGGAACACCTCTAAGGTGTCTGATCGTTCTGCTAGATCTTCAAACTGTTGTTGGTGGTGTTCTCTGAACCTCATCAGTTTCCACAACTAGTTTATCAGATTCCACAACCTGTTCATCAGATGCCACAACTGTTTCTTCAGGAGTAATTGTATCATGATCTTCAATTTCTGTTGTTTTAGTCTCATCCTCAGGAGGATTTATATACTGAGTCTTCTCTGTGCTTCCATCTAACTCTGTCTTTCTTAAATCAACTTTATTTTTGTCTTTGTATAAGACGTTCTCATTGAAGATCACGTTCTTGCTTCTTATAACCTTCTTGTTTTGGTCATCCCAAAGTCTATAACATATCTCAACTCCACCATACCTAATAAAGAAACATTTCTTGGATTTGACATCAATTTACTCCTGTCTGCAGCATCAATGTGAAGGTAAGATAAAAAGCCAAAAATCTTTAGATGGGAAATGTTTACCTGTTTACCAATTAAGACTTCTTTTGGCAATTTGAAATCTAGTGATGTGGTCAGGCTCCTATTGATAAGATAGGTCGCACAATTGATTGCCTCTGCCCAGAACATCCTAAGTAATTATGCATGTATTCTCATGCTCCTAGCACGCTCATTAAATTTCCTGTACTTTCTCTCCGCCACACCATTCTATTGTGGTGTTCTTGGAAGAGTCTTTACCATCACAATTTCACTATCTTCACAATATTTCTTGAATTCCCTACTAACGTATTCACCACCATTATTTGACCTCAAGCTTTTGATTTTCAGGCTTGTCTCATTCTCTACCATAGCCTTCCATGTTTTGAAAACAAGAAAACACATCAGACATATGTTTGATAAAATAAGTCCATATTGTCCCTTCGGGGACATCCGATAAAATAAGTCCATACCTTCCTGCTTAAGTCATCTATGAAGGTTACATAGTATCTATAGCCTCCAATGGAAGAAACTTCAGAAGGCCCCCACACATCAGTGCGAACCAACTCCAATTTTGTAGACTTTGGCATTGAACCTGTTTTTGAGAAACTGATACGACTCTGTTTCCCAAATATGCATCCTTCGCAAAACTTGTGTTTCACTGCCTTAAGTCTTTCTAGCTTCCCTATAGAGTGAAGAATATTCATACCTTTTTCACTCATATGTCCCAACCTACTGTGCCACAATTGGGTCTGACTCGAATGATTTACAACAACTATCATATCATTGTTGTTGTCGTTGACATACAAAGTTCCTAACTTTCTTCCTCGAGCGATCACCATGGAACCCTTTGTAACTTTCTAGTTTCCTTGACCGGAGGATACTAGACATCCTTCATTATCCAGCTGCGCCACGGAAATCAGGTTCTTCATCATATTCTGAATGTGACGTAGCTTACGAATCTTCCATATTGAACTGTTCGCCATTTTTTAATTAACGTCACCAATCCCAATGATATCCAAAGGCTCTCTATCAACAAGATACAAATTTCCATGATTTCCTATAACATAGTTCTCAAGAATACCATGTTGTCCTGTAGCGTGAAAATACGCACCCGGATCCACCACTCATGTGTTATGAGTGCCTTCAACTGTAAGAACTAGAGCATCATGTATTTCTTCATCAACAACATTTGCACCAGCTTCTTTCCCCTCAGCTTTCTTTGGGGCTTTGCAGTTCCTCCTCAGATATCCTATCTTACCACAATTCCAACATTCTAGTTTGCTGTTTCTAGACTTGCTTATGTTGTTTCTTGACTTTCCACGTTTGTCGTGGTCTCTGTTATTATTTCTTCCCCTGTCCACATTCAATGTTGTAACAGGGGTAGATGCAATACCAGAATCCTTTATGGGAATCTCATCTCCAAATGCTGCATTTATGATATATGCGAATTTCAATTTCTTTTTTCCACAAGATTTTGAAATAGCTACCTTCATAGGCTCCCAACTGTAAGGTAAGGATCTCAATAACAAGATAGCATTTAATTCATCCGTAAATGTTAAATCGATAGCAACCAATTTGTTAACCAACGTATGAAATTCATTTATATGGACAGCCACAGATGTACCTTCATCCATCTTCAAATTAAAAAATTTAGTTACGAGATACACCTTATTATTTACCAAGGGCTTCTCATATATGTGGAACAGTGCACTCATCAGCCCCATTGTGGTAGTCTCTTTAGCTACGCTGCTCTGCACATTTTTTTGTTAATTTTAGGCAAATCGTACCCAATACCTCTCTGTCCAACTTTTTCCATTTGACTTCTTCCATGTCGATCCCGTTCTGTCGCTTCGTCCGTTATCTATTTTTTTTTCCATAACGGTGGCCCCCACTCACAAAATAAATAGAAGCCAATAAGTGTAAGTAAAATTCTAAGACTTCTATATTTAGAGTACTTGTCGCTTGGTCGTTCCATGGGTGGCTGTTTTTGTGGAATAGCCCCTATACCCTTTTATCGTAGTTGGCTGTAGTCAAGTCTTGTGGCTCTACTATATGGTTAATTTTAACTGTTAAATTTTGGCCTTGGGATATTACTTTTAGTTGGGCCAGTGGAATGATTCTTAGGTTTCTAACCTATTTGGCTTTTGTCCATGGTTCTATACCTCAGGGTTTACTCTTGGGTTTCTAACCTATTTGGCTTTCACCAATGGTTTTATACCCTAAGTTTAGTCGACACCTTTAGGTTTCTAACCTATTTGGCTTCTATCAGTTTTACACCTCGAGTTCAATCAATATCCTTGGGTTTCTAACCTATTTTAGCTTTAGCCAAATGGTTTTATACCCTGGGTTTCATTGATTGGTTTTGTTTGCCTGCTTTCTGTTTTAACCTTGCTGGGCTTGTACGCATGCCTTTCAGCACCTTTGGGATTCTCTCACCCCGGTTTGACTGAATGGGTTCTAGCTTATCGACTTGCTTTTAGGTCTGTCCCAGTTCGAGTTCCTTGACCAGCTGTTAATTAACTTACCCATGCCACCACTTGAGGAGTTTTTTGTTTATAATAAAAATAAATGCTCAAGTAGTAAAAAATAATTAAACCTCATATGTTAAAACTAATCAGAAGCAAGTAATCGTCCTTGGAAACATGAAATCATATGTAATCTGAAACAAATGATATATGCTACCTAACATTTAAGCAATTGTAAAAGATTTAGCCTTAGATTTGTTCAATCATTAAAGAGAAAGAAAAATTGATACTGTCTTGTAATGCGTGTTTGTCGGGTTGTCCTATGATTCCTCAAGATGATGTAGTTGTATTCCCGCGATACTCGTTGCTCTCCTCTGACTCTTGTTCGAGCAGGACTATCATTGGGGTATATTTTTTTAGAGGGTCTTGTTGATCTGATCGGTCTTGAGTTTTGTTGAGATCCCATTTTGAATTGAATAGCTTTTTTGCGCTCATATACTTTTGGGCTCGATTCAATGCTTCTGAGAAAGTTGTGGGGGCCATTTTTCTAAAAGAGAATAATAACTATTTTTCTCTTACACCAAATACGAAAGCAAGTAATGATATTTCATCGGTAAGATCTCTGATTAGTAATATTTCCTCGTTGAAGCGAGCCACATATTCTCCAAGGCTCTCTGTTGATTTTCGTTTTACAGTAAGGAGGTAGGTCATAGATCGATTCCTATTCTGCCCTCCAATGAATTGCGTGATAAATGTCCTGGCCAGTTCTTTGGAGGAGAAGATTGACTTTCTATTAATTGTCGAAACTATATGCAAGTTGTGCTGGTTAATGTGAAAGAGAATATTCTGCACCTGATTGCCTCTGTTATTCCGTAGAGGTCCATCCATTCCCTATATGTGCACAGATGATCGATAAGATCTGTTGAGCTGTTGTATTGCCTTATAGTAGGGAGTTTGAATTTTGGAGGGATCTTTCCTCTCATTATCTCCTACACGATTGGCGAATCTGCCTAATCTATAGTTTCTTCGAGATCACATTCCCTATTCTTCTGTTTTCCATTATGCTTATGTGATTCTTCTGCATGTTGGCTTAGTTGTTTTTCTTTGTCGATCATGGTGTTCCCGAGGCCTGGTCGAGTTTTTTGTGTCGTTAACTTCTACGATTGTGTGATTTTCAGATCCTGTTGGCGAAGAACTTTGTTTTATTGTTTGTCGTTGCCTCATATTATCAATTTACTTTGTGTGAATGGGCTATTTGTGAATTTTACACTTCTTCAAATGCGGGAGCTTTGCCCTTCCGTGGATCCCGAATGAATGTAGGTGGCATCTCTTCTTGTTGCTTATGCCTTTTGAGAAGAGGGATATGCTCTGGTCTATTCCTGCAACTTTCTCTTCTAAAGCGGCCAATCTGCTCTTACGCTGTTCAGGAATTTTCGTCAGTTGCTTTCCTATCCTGGAATATGTGGTCTTGTGTCACCCAAGACCTACTGGGGAAGTTGTCGATATCCTTCACCGTCAATCGTTTCGAGCAAAGGTATCCTCCGAGTCGTACGACATTCGTCGTCGGAATGTTGTGATTTATCTTCAGAATTCATGTTGATTTGTTTATCCTTTGGATTCTGCCTTACACCTTGTTTATTTGCTTTTCCACAGACCTCCTCAGACCCGAGTAGTTCTCGGTCAATTTGATCGTCCTGACTTTTAAATCTTAGTCGTCCCCACAAACGATGCCAATTGTTGATGCAGAAATTTGGTCTCCTGAGATATTGTCAAATTTGCACCAATCTTCTAATTACAAAAGGGATCGACGTGACCTGCAAAACAGAACAGCACTAGGATCGGCGTGGCATTTGCCACACGGGCTCCGATGCTTAAGTTAGTATTGATAAGTCAAGTGTGGAGAGTAGGGTGTATAGTAGTAACTTTAGGGTTTTATTCACCCTCTTATTTATAGAAGTCAAATCCTAATCCCTTTAGGATTTACAAAAGTCGAACCCTAGAATCTTTAGGAGATCTAGGCCTCTAGGCCCATGTATTTCGTCATGGGCCTAAATGTCGGATCAAGGGTTGAGATCGGGAGGGGGTTCGGATTGGGCTGCACAAGAATCAAGGGAACCGAATGAGGGTTTTCGGCCATTTGGCCGATGGTCTTCGGTGCTTACCAGCACGCTTCTTTCTCGTCCTTTACTCCCCTTCTGTCGCTTCGTCCATTCTCTATTTTTCTTCCCACAACAAGAATGATCAGTTATATATGAATGATGACAATTATTTCTATTTATACGAAGTCTTTTCGTAAAATCAATTTGTTAGGATAATGCCCAGAGCAGAGAAAAGAAATACTTGGTGGTAAAGTAAGGAAATTATAACGTCCACCTAATTTACGAGGTTGGGTTAACCAAATTTTTGTATCTTTAGGCCTAACATTGAAATTTATGTAACCATTTAAGTCTTGTCGAAGCATTATTAAAAGAAATGATTAACAAATATATCCATCCTTAATTCCTCCGATCCCCAATAATCAACTCTGAAAAATTAGAGTGCAAATTAAAACAATAATGAAGTTCCCATTCGCCTCTTTTAACCTTGACCCAATATGCATCCCAATGCTGTTGATTTTACTCTTTATCCCATAATTTGTTTTGAAAATGGCATCGGCTGAACTATTATCAAACCTACGATGGCGATACTATGTCTATTTAATACGTTTGTGCTTTATATATTGTCTAACTTGAAAATCTAGATCAAGTTTGAAAGAAAAGCTAGCTCAGTTCAAATTACAAAATGCTAAAACAATTAGCTTAAGAAGGTTGCACAAAACACAATAAATAAAAGGAAGGTTGGTAAATCATCCATTACTAATATGTAGAGGCTTTTACATAATATTCACAACAAAAGGAATAAGCGTAATAGCATAAACAAGGAAGAAAAAGACAGAACAAAGATTTTCTCTTTTGCCGTGGGATATGCTACTGACTGTCATGGGCAATAAGTTTCTGCTAATTTCAGCAATGATCTACTCCTTTCTTTTTCTCCACTTGTGTCAACAAGGAAAGTTCTAGCTGTGATACAAAAATAGCAAGAGATGTTGATCATTGAAGATTGAAGTTTGTGGGCTAGTGAAGCTTGACAGTAGAGGATCCTAACAGCCCTATCAAGATTGAAGTAGTGAGGACTGTTATGTTTTAACACTAACGTCTCTAAACTTTCAATCTATTGCTCACTTATATGACTGTTGAAACCAATCACTTCACAAACAACTAAATACCAAAATCCAAGCTTCAATCAACATGCGGATCAGAACAACACATTACTTGAAATAATCACAGAAGCACTAATTGGAATAAAACAAGTAAAGAATTGAGAAAAGAGGAAGACACCCAACGTTTATAGTGGTTCGATCAATTTGATCTACATCCACTTTAGTCCATCCACTAATTAAATCAAAGTAATCACAATACAGAGGAATTCCCTCTCATACAACCAACATTAGTGAATTTATAGAATCTATCAAAGAGACCCAAAATACAATGCACTCCGAAAAACAGAGCATAAAACTCTATCACCAACTCTACCTCAACCTCATTCAATCTCACTCATAGAGAAAAACAGATAAGAGATATATCCCCAAGAAAAAATATCCTTAGCTCTCAAGAAGAAGACGCACTTCAAAATCCAGAAGCTTCTTCCTTTCAAACAAATTGGGGCTAGATAACTAACTTGTCAAAAGAATAATCCATACCTTTCTGACCTGATCCATAATCAACTGGGTATTTCTCGAGATGAGCTGGTGTAACAAAAACATGTTGAGCTGGCATTATTAGAAGTCTCGTAGGCTGAACACATCATCAAAGAAGTAGTCAAACATTTAATTAGCTATCAATGATCAATAACAATTCTTCACCTTGAGTGCTAATTAACAATTCATTACTCAAATTTAGTGGACAGAACTTTCCTGTTACAGATCTTAATCACAACCAACTTTGAGAGTTTTTAAGCAACTCTCAAGTTTATTAACTAGTAGTGCTTTTGTGAAGGCATCAGCAGTGTTTGGGAGTAAAAATACCTTGGACACGTGGAAGACGCTCATTGGTATTCAAGGAATAAAATATCTCAGGCCCACCTCAAACCTGCCAAGGAGATTGAGTTCGCTCGTCGTGGGGGTTAAGTGTAAAGAGCCCCGGTTCGACCTGGACGGGTTTGATCTGCTCAAACCCGACAGGTTCGACATGAAAAAGGACAAAGGTAACCACCGGTCATGAATACTGTCGGACCCGCCACCTATAAATAGAGGGCCTCATTTCACGTTCAGGTATCGAATCTTACCTTGAACTTAATATTGAGTCCGACCTATACTGACTTGAGCGTCGGAGAGTTTGCCCTCCTGTGCAGGTTCGCTCTTGAGTTTAGGTCGAGCCGGGGACAGGGTTCGAGCTTGGTTCGTTAAACAGCGTGGTGCAATTCTTTGCATAAACATTTGACACCGTCTGTGGGAAAGACAGTCTAAGTCATCCCGATCTAAAAAACGTGGACAAAGATGGTTCAACCAGCAAACTCAACTAACACAGCCGACCGAAGAGCTCTGGCTGCCAATGATGGCCACCAGAGGGAGGTCAGAGCAGAAGTGGTAGGGGACAGATTCATGAAGGCCTTGGGACCGAGCCTCTCTGCAGGTCGGTACGCATCACCACGCCCGTCCTACCACCGGCACATCCAAAACCGTCTAAGGCCAATCGCGGCCGAGGTGGAGCCTCGAGGAGAACCACTCATGGACCAGCCCCAGCTCCTACTAGGGAGAATTTCGATGCACTCCAGAAAGAAATGGAGGCAATGCGTACTCATATGCGCACTATGGAAGAGATAGAAGGGACCATTTGAATGGACGGCAGAGTGCGAGCAAGCACTAGAACAATTGAAAAACTACCTCTGCTCGGCGCCTTTGCTCGTCAAGCCCTTACTGGGAGACAAGCTCCACTTATACCTGGCGGGGTCCGAAAGCGCTGTCAGCTCTGCCCTAATCAAGCAGGAGGGAGTACGCCAAAGCCCTATTTATTACACGAGTAAAGCCATGACCGAGGTCGAGACTAGATATCCCCAAATGGAGAAGCTGGCCCTCGCCTTAGTCACTTCGGCCCGAAGACTTAGGCCGTACTTCCAAGCGCATACCGTCGTAGTACTTACCAACTTGCCCCTGAAGAGCATCTTCCACAGGCCAGAAACATCAGGGCTTCTGATGAAGTGGGCAATGAAGTTGAGTGAATACGACATCTAGTTCGAGCCCAGAACTGCGTTGAAAGGGCAAGCAGTGGAAGATTTCATCGCGGAGCTCACCCCACCGACTCAGTCGGCTGAGTTCGACCTCCCTTGGACGATCTACGTTTACGGATCTTCCAACGAGAGAGGGTGCGGAGCAGGAATCCTCTTGCTCGCACTAGGTGGTGGACGGTTCGAGTATGCTCTGAGGTTCAATTTTTGAACTTCAAATAATGAGGCTGAGTACAAAGCGCTTCTGACAGGCCTAGGCGTTGCCAGAGGACTAAGGGCCATCCACATCAAGGTCTTTAATGACTCCCAGCTGGTCGTAAATCAGATTAAGGAGGAATATCAAACAGAGGACTCCCGGATGGAAAAATATCTAAGCAAAGTCAGATCCCACCTCGCCCAGTTTGAGACTTACGAGGTAAATCAAGTTCCAAGATCAGAAAATTCCAACGCAGATGCCTTAGCCAAATTGGCATCAGCATATGAGATCGACCTGGCCAGGTCGGTCCCGGTTGAGATCTGGACAACCCTTCAATCTTGGAGCCAGATTTGATGGAGGTTGACACTCCGGAGTACTCATGGATGGATCCAATCGTGGAGTTCATTAAAGGAAATCCACCGCAAGATTCAAAGGATCATAAGAAGATGGCGCGAAAAGCAGCTCAGTTTATACTCTCAGATGGAGTATTGTATCGACAAGGATTTTCCCTGCCTCTTCTTAAGTGTGTAACTCCTGAAGATGGGAATTACATCCTCAGAGAAGTTTACGAAGGAGTATGCGGCAACCATTCAGGAGCCAGGTCGCTATCGGCCAAGGTGGTCCGACAAGGGTATTACTGGCCCACTGTCGAGCGGGATGCGAAGCAGTTTGTGAAAACCTGCGACAACTGCCAGCACTTTGCAAATATTATCCATCAGCCTCCCGAGCTGCTAACCCCCATCTCGACCCCATGGCCATTCGCACAATGGGGAGTAGATATCATAGGTTCTTTTCCTCTAGGCAAAAGGCAAACAAAGTTCGCCGTTGTTCCTGTGGACTACTTCACCAAGTGGGCCGAGGCCGAGGCGCTCACCCACATCACGGAGTCCAGAGTCACATCTTTCATATGGACAAACATTGTATTCCGTTTCGGTATACCAA
The DNA here is from genome assembly GCF_001995035.1 of Momordica charantia. Next base: position 69,375 of record NW_019104551.1, read on the forward strand.
ACGCTATTGTGACGGACAATGGAAAGCAGTTCGACAATGCAAAGTTCAAGGACTTTTGCAGGAAGCTGGACATAAGCCATCTCAGTTCGTCCCCTGCGCATCCGAAAGCAAATGGGCAGGTTGAGACGATAAATAAAATTATAAAACGAGGGCTCAAGTTGAGATTGGACTCCAGAAATGGGAGATGGGCCGAGGAGCTACCCGAAGTATTATGGTCATATCAGACCACACCAAGAAAGTCAACTGGAGAAACCCCATTCTCGCTGGCCTTTGGCTCTGAGGCTGCCTTCCAGTTGAGATCGGCATGCCGACCGACAGGGTAGAGCAGTACGAACCGCTCAGAAACGAGGCCGAACTGCTCCTTAACCTCGATCTACTGGAAGAAAAAAGGGAAATGGATCAGCTACAATTAGCGGAGTATCAAAACAGAATGGCCATACATTACAATGCCCGAGTTCAACCTCGAACCTTTCAAGTTGGACATCTGGTCCTAAGGAGCATTCAGAGTCATGTGGGCACCCTTGACCCAAGTTGGGAGGGACCATTCGAGGTCAAAGGCATAGTCCGACCTGGAACATACATGTTGGCCGACCTGGAAGGAAATGTACTTGCGCATCCATGGAACGTAGAGTAGCTAAAGCGCTATTACCCTTGAAAAGTCAAAATGGTCCTAAAATGGACTTGTAAAAATTTTCAAGGGGAGAACTTTTAATAAGCAGAGTTATTTAATTTCATGACTCTGAGTTCGATCAGAAATTAAATGGGGGCCACGGACTCCCATAAGACTTAAAACTGGCAAGGTAGATGTAAAAATTGATTAAATTCAAACCTCAAAACCCACGGGTTCGAGGTACGTTGTTAAAATCAATTATGAACCAAAATTCAATCCTCTGAACGCTTAAGTTAAAGGTGTGATGTGGAAGGTTCAAGAAATTCAATCCTCCAAACCCACGGGTTCGAAGTGCGATGTCAATATTAATTATGGGCTCAAAATTCAACCCTTTGAGTGTTTGAGTCAAAGGTGCGATGTAGAAAGTTCAAAAAAGTTCAAATTGTGTAATATTCTTTTGGACTTCCGAGTTCGAGAAATATTAAAGACCAGTAAAAGAAACTCTCAAATTCGAACGTTTTAAATAAGCGTAAGTAAGAGGTGCGATGTGAAAAGAGTTCATCCCACACTCAATCCTTTAAACCTACGATTTAGATGTACGAGATGAAATTAATCATACATGAGTTCGAATTTACAAAAGCAAGTTTAAAAGCTTAAGGAAAAAGCAATAAAGAACAGACAGAGCTCGATGTGCAGAAGTGAAAAAACGAAGATTTCATTGAATAAAGGACAGAGCCAAGGCTTATATACCTTGTAGCTCTGCCCAAAGACTTACACAAAAAAAAAACAAACAACAACACAAAACAA
>NW_019104551.1:72477-89740 GCF_001995035.1 Momordica charantia
CAAGGCAATTAAAGCGAAATGTCAGAAATAAAACTCGAGGTAAAAAACTTGGAGTGAAGCTGAGCTCAAGTTACCAAGTTCGGAGTTTGGCCTTGAAGCTTTGACTGGACACACCAAGGGGTTGTAGTCTAACAACCCAGATTCCAAGAGCAGCTTGTCAATCACCAAGGTTTCGATCTTCTGACCCCTTGGAAAGTGATCCTTGTAATACTTGAGGGTGTCGAAGGAAGCTTGAGTGAGCTCGGGAATCGGTCTGATCGATACTGCACAAGACAAAGAGGAATTCAAGTTAGATATGAAAAAGTTAGAACAGAAAGGTTTAAAGAAGCGATAGGTAATTATAATGACCTCATACCTAGGTTCCCAAACCTAACAAGCACGTCAAAGAAGGGACGACCTGATTCATTCTTTGCCAGCCACTCTCCGGAGGTAAAGAACCATTTCCCCACCCATCCTTTGATGGAGGTCGGTCCTCTGACTATACCATCCTTTGATGGAGGTCGGTCCCAACATTACTTACATGCTATAGTTCAAGAAACGATGTGGATGTACCTAATAGGGCCTCTATTGCGTCCCTGCGAGTTCTGTAAGGATTGCGTTGTGACTAGTTATTTTATTCCTAAAGATATTCAGCTGATTTTAAATATCGAAGATCTAAATTGATCCCTAGATTTGGCATGACCCATTTGAGTTCAAGCCAGGGCGATTCTTGATGACCCACAAGGATGTGGATTTGAAAGGCAATTCAAGTTGTTTTCGTTTGGGGTGCGGACGGAGGGTGTGTCCTAGAGTTTCGTTTGGGCTTTACATGCTGCATTTTACTCTTGCTGAACTTTTACACCCATTTAATGTGAAGAATCCAACCGGAGATCCGATTGATACTTTGGAGAGTTTTGGAATGGCAAATGGGAAAGTGGTGCCCCTCAATGTTTTGGTCACCCCACGGTTACATTCTCAGCTTCACGACCCAAATTGGTTACTTCCATGTTGATTTGGATTTTTATGGTCTCTATTCTAAATATTGCTATTGGTTGTCCATTCTTAGTGCATGTAATTTTAACATGGGTTCATTTTAACATCTGTACTTTTAAAAAATTTGTTTTAGATCCTGTACTTTTAATAGTGAACATTTTGGTCCCTTAATTTTATTGTTGATCTATTTTTCTATCACAATTTCAACGTGTCACTACACTCAATATATTTATTGAAATGGAACTATGACTTTATATTAAAGGGTCTCTATTATTCGTAGAATTTGTGTTAAAAGTTTGTAAATAGAGACCAAAATGGTTACTTTTTATAAGTATACGAACTAAAACAAACATTTTCAAATTACAAAAGACTAGAGTGAACTAAAGTTAAAAGTACAGGACTAAAATAAACAAAAAGTAAAAGTAAAGGGATCAAAATAATATTTTAACCTAATATTTTTACATCCTTAGACTCCACAATTTTTAAAAATACGATAAATATGTGGCAAGGGTATAATATGCTTCGTTGCATCCTCCCCAATTTGCATCACAAAAACCATATAGAGTTAGTGGACTATTTTTATGAAAAAGTATTTCATACTCGGTTGTCCCCTTGATATATCTCAAAATACGCTTAACAGATTGGAGGTGTTGTTGTATAGGTTTTTGGAGGTGTTTACAAACTTTGTTGACTGCTAGGGTGATATCAGGTCGTGACAAGGCCAAATATTGCAGTGAGCCAACTATACTCCTATATTGTATGGCATCAATAGGTTCTTGGTCATTTGGAAGTTCAGTTGAGGTTATGCCATTGGAGTGTTGAAATGTGAGGCAGGTACATGTCGGTTTTTTGGAGGATTTCTTTGGTGTATTTAGTTTTAGAGAGAAAGAGTCCTTGTTTAGTGTTTTGAACCTCTATTCCAAGGAAGTAGTGAAAGTTTCCTAGATCTTTGATGGTGAACTCATCACTGAGCTTGGTAATTAAGTGTTGGATTACACTGTTACCGTTTCCTGTTAGGATGATGTCATCAACATATATAAGCATGACTAACATAATAGAATGTTGTTTGAGTATAAACATGGAGGAATCAGATCTACAACATATAAATCCAAGATGTAGGAGGTATTGGGAGAGTCTTTCATACTAGGCGTGTGGGGCTTGTTTTAGGCCATATAAGGATATGTTAACACACACTAGTGAGGGCTGTTTTGGTCTTGGAAGCCTCATGGTTGTTACATGTACACAATTTCTTTAAGCGTTCCATGGAAGAATACATTCTTCACATCTAGTTGTCTTAAGGTCTAGTTTGAGCTAGTAACAGTGGCAAGTATGATTCTTATTGTGGGGGCCTTAACTACGGGACTGAATGTTTCTTCATAGTCAAGTCCTTCAACTTGTGAGTATCCTTGAGCTACTAAGTGGGCTTTATACCTATCTATGGTTTCATCCTCCTTGAGTTTGGTCTTGAATATCCATTTGGATCCGATGATGTTCGTGTTGGTAGTTTAGGAACTAGTTCTCAAGTGTTGTTTTGAATGAGTGCTTGCATTTCTTCTTCCATTGCCACTTTCCAATGAGGAATATGAAGTCTTATCCTATAGGATTTTGGTTCTGAGATGTTATTAGTCGTGAGGAGAGATTGGTTTTGTTTGTTGTAGACTTTGTGTTGTGAATGGATTCGTATAGGTCAGGATCAAGGCTTGGATTTTGAGTTAACTTTCTTCTTGTGACCATGTGGTGGTTTTAGGGATGTTGACTTATGTTTTCAGAATGTGAAGCTCTTGACATTTCCTCACTATGTGTTCATGCAGAAGATAAATTTAAATCAACATACAATTGGTGACTAATGTCAGGAAGATAAAAAGAGAAAGATATTGCTCATTATGTGTTTCTTGAACATTTTGAGCTTCAATTGAGACATCATTTTCTGTATTAGTTGTTGTAGTGTTTTCTTGCTCAGCTTGAGCTACCTCTTGTAGTGTGTTGATCACTTCTTTGGTACTCTTTTTTGCAGTATGGTTGGGAAGTATCTCTACATCACAGTAGCGCCTATTATTTACTGATATTTCATTATCGGTTACTGCTCATCTTATATTTCCATGTTGTAGTTGTGTTCTCTCATGCGTGGTTGCTTGTTTATCTCCATTCGTTGAGGTATTTTCCCACACTTCAAAATCTGCAAACTCATTGGCTACAAGTGGTGTGTAATTTTTGTGGTGAGTATTGTTCATCAAATATTACATGACGAGAGATGTAAACTCTATTATTGTGTGGATTTAAACATCTATATCTGATAGCACACTTTGTGAGCTACATTTCATGAGATTTATATTGAAATTATTTGTTAGTTTCGTTTCTTTATGACAAATTTAAGCACATAAGATATATTTTACAGGAATAAAGTATCGGGAGAAAACAAGGCTTATTTGGATCAAAATGAGAGAAAAATCGGAATCAAAGTGACCAAGATGGAATAACAACAAGAATTGAAGCCAAAAACCCGAGAATATAGCCGCGGCGCTCCGAAGTTTAAATTTCGCGTTTTGTGAATAGTGTAGCGCCATGGCGCTGCTACGATAACTTTTTTTATAAAAATAGGGTTGTGCAGCCGCTAAGATGGAGGAGTTTGGGAGAGGTTTTTTGGCAATTTGCCTTTTCGGCCAATTTGGAGGGCAAGGAGACCATTGGAGAGCATAGAAAAGTTCTTTTCAAGGCTCGGGATCGTGGAGGTCGCTTCGGGAACAGACGATTGACACGTGGAACATAGTTTCTTCTCCTTTCCCTTAGTTTTTCTAGTTTTGTTATGGACTTCTCATTGTGATTTTATTGTTTTCCATTGAATATGAGAAGCTAAACCTCTTATCTTAGGGATTGATGTAGCCATTGAACTTTATGCATTGATTGTTTAGTTTTCTTGATTGAATGTTTATGAATGTGCTACTTATGCTTCTCTATGCTTAATGCCTTGAATCTACTGGCCATAGATTGATTGATTTTAGACTTGAAATCTTATGCTCGGGAGAGGTGGTTTAGAGTTAGAACTGGGATGCATAACTAAAGGGGTTTTAAGATCAGGGATTTAGAAGTCCTTTAGAGGACGTTAAAAGACTTGTTTATTAACGCTTTTACTTATTATAGAAACTAGATAGGATACTGGTTTCTCAATTGGTAAGGAGAATTTGCTTGCGCTCGGGATAGGTAGTTGAGATTTGAGAGTTCTTGGCCTATAGAATTAATAACTCGTTCAATCTTGAGTAATAGGTGAAATCAATTCCGTATGACCTTTCTCCTCATTGTTTTTATCTTTATTATTGCATGTTTATTTTCTTTAATTATATTCTCCCATTTGATTTTGATTCTCTAAATAAAACTGAGCGATTGTATCTGTGGTACTTGAGTGATCTAGAAACCCAATCCAGATGACGATATCGTTATTGACTTACCACTTTATTAAAGCTTGACACGTACACTTGCGGTAAGCAATTTCTGCTACAATAACTTTTGTGTATAGGGCTATATCCAATTAACACACATGGATGAGTTCTTTTTGAGAACTTATTTCTACCATAGTCTTAAAGATAAGGAAAACATTTTCACCCAAAAACCTTAATACTATTATACTTAGGAGCTTTTTTTAAAATTATTTTTGAGAAGGGATTTGGTCATTGAGGGACTTAGAACACATTCTATTGATCAGATAAATAGCAGTAAGAAAAAAATCTACCCAATATTTTAATAGAACATTAGATTGGAATAAAAGTGTCCAATAACGTGCCATATTCTATTATATGACGATGTTTTCTTTCGACCATCCCATTTTGTTAAGGTGTATAAAGGCAACAGAATTGATGGTGGATTCCACTTTCTACTATGAGGTTCTTAAATGCAAAGGATGTGAATTCTCCTCCTCCATCACTTTGAAAGACTTTGATTTTCGTGCCAAATTGGTTCTCAACTAACATTTTGAACTTTTTAAAGCAAGAGAAAAAATCTGACTTTCATTTGAGTGGGTATAATAAGTAAATCTTGAAAAATCATCAACAAAAAATGCATAATATTTAAAGTTTTGACAAGATATAATAGGGTCTAAGCCCCATAAGTCACAATAAATCTTATCCAAAGTAAATAAACTAAAATCATTTATAGAATTGAAAGGTAGTATGCAGCTTTTCCCTATTTGACAACTCTCACAAATCTTCTCTGATTTCTTCCAGCAGCCTACATTTATCCGACTTTGTTCACACAAAGTTTTGAGGGATTTCTCATTGACATGACATATCCGTTTATGCCATAGAGAAACATCATAACTTTTCTGTGTTGTTGCTATTACAAAGGCTTCCAGTTGCTATTTTGTTCATCCAATGCATACAGTCTCTCCTTTTTACTTCCTTTAGCAAGTATCTGACCATGCTTGTTCTTTATAACAAATTTATTAGCATGGAAAGTAATTGTGCAATAATTATCTTTTGTAAGCTTGCTAATGGAGAGTAAATTTTTTTCCATTCTAGGAACAGTCAAAACATTTTTTAGTTTTAGATCTTTAAACTTATTTGTTATTAGTTATTGTTCCTTGTCCTATGAGATATATCAAGCTGATTGTCATTTCCTACAAAAATCTTCTCATGTCTTTTATAAGGTTGATAGTTGAGGATCTTTCTTGGGTTATTTAAGATGTGAGATGTGGCCCCAGAGTCAGCATACAACAATGGATCGACTCCTTCGTTGAGATTCAATACGGCTAGAGCTTTTGGAACATTCTCTGATTGGAATGAGTGGTCAAATCTATTCCAACATTCTAGTGTTGTATAGTTTCCTTTGCCACAAATCTGACACATTATTTTGTCCATTTTATAACATGAGGAGTTAACAAACCTGAGTCAGCATTTCTCTTTAGGAAGATGTGTTTTTCCATGGGCTTGTGTAGTTGGTAGATTTTCCTTGTGGAGATCTTCTTCCTCTAGAACAGAATATTCTTCCTCTGCCTCTTCCGTTGTGAGCACAAAACGCTTGGTTGTGGTCTAGTTATGATGCCTTTTCTTCCTCTATATCGGCATTGACCATTACCTGATGTGCCTTTAAGAGCTAGAATGAATTCATTGTAGGTTGGGTATGGAGCTCTGGATAGCATTGCTCTCTTCAATCCTTGGCATTTTGTCCCCAAGCCTCTAGCTACATGGAATACTTTTATGAGGTCATCCATCGGTTTCTTCATAGCTGCAAGTTGATCACATTGAGATTTAATTTTCTCTAAGTATTCATCGAATGAGAGACTTTCCTTTTTCAGACTAAGAATAGCTTCATTTAAGTGGATTTCATTCAATTTTGTCACAGTAAGGAGTTGTTCTTCTGGTGATTTCCACATTTTGTAAGTTGATTTCGTTCCTTCAATTGTCGCCAACACTTCCTCAGTTATGATGCCTAGAAGCCATGAGGTTAGAAGGTCAGCATTATTGAGCCAAATGTCGTATCGAGGATTTGGAGTAGTTTCTCCATCTTGTCTGTCAAGAGAATTTCTCGTTCACTGCTTTCCTTGAGATGATGTTCAATCCCAAGACTTCTCACCAATGGTATAACTTGTGACTTCTACGATAGGTAATTGGAGGCACTCAACTTTATGGAGATTAAACTTGAGCATTAGTGGGAGGATTGGATTGTGAGTGCTGTCTCTGATTTTGTCATAGTGAAACGTTGCGAATTCGATCGGTGTTATACTCTTGCTTGATACCATGAAAAAATGGATGATAAACTAAGCTAGGATTTCTTGAAGCCTTAACAATCAGTATGTAAAAAAGACAGCAAAAAAAATGCTTTTGTTGTAGACTAGCTAGTTTCAATTATCAAAATGAAAACAAATATGTTTCCAAAAAAGTTGTCACTGCTCGAAAGAGAAAAAAAGTGTAAATATACAATATGACAACACACTTGCTTGAGCTAAGTAAGGTAAATTTCCAACGGCTAGGGGTAAATTAAAAAGTACATAAATGATGTATCAAGGGGGACTTGACTTGTCGTGGCTTGATCACTCAATACTTATTTTCGATCTTACATTGCTTCACCCATGACAATGCTTTTAAATATTCGGCAACATTCATTTGTTTTACGTTATTTATATATTGCCTTCGGAGTAAATTAGTATTCAACAATGAACATTCTAGAAATTAAATCATGAGACTTACAGTAAATCTAAGAAAATGAGTTATCATTTTTTTTTCTCAAAGGAAAAATGAATTATATGTTGATTACCCCTTTCTTGACTTCAATAGCTTGAAAAAAGTAAAGAAAAAAAAACAAAAACATTCAATGGAAAGGAGAACATAATAGAAGGTTAAATTTTAAACTTTGAGGAATGGGTTAAATTTTCAGTAAAATTATAGAAGGTTGCGTGAGAGAAGGGAATTAAGTTGGTTGGAGAGAGAGGTTAATCGCACATATATTCATAGTATATATATTTGAATTAATCGTAGGTGTTTGGAAGATTTTAATCGTGGATATCGATCATAATCACAAAAAGATTTTAATTGTGGTAACCACAGAAATCTGTCTATGAAAATATCAAATGTCAATATAGGTATAGATAAAAAATTCGTAAGATAATTTCTATCTAAAAATATCGATAAAATGTCAATGTAGATATAGATAAAAAAATTCGTAAGATATATTTAAATTAATAGATAAGCATTTTACTTTATTCTAAATAAGTTTAAAATATTTAATATTAATATTATGTATATATTGGTGATATTTTGTTGATATATTTCATAGTTTGACGATTTTTTTTTCACAATACTATGAAAATATCAATTTATCTCTCATATCAATGTCAACCTCATGAAAATGTCGACATCTGTGTTAGTTATTTTTTATTTACTTTTTGTAAATAAAATTTAAATTAAAATTTAGGTTGTTATAAATGTAATATAATTTAAGTTTAAAAATACGTAAGTCACGTTTAGTTTTTTAATGTCAATTTTAGTTTCTTACTTTTTAATTTTTGTTTTTTCATTTCCTCATCTTTCATTTTCATTTTTATTTTTTTATTTCATTAATTTCTTTCGATGTTGCTACACTTCACTCACTACATTTATTGAAATGTAGTCGGGGTTGTCAAAATAGGGATGATCCTTTCCTAACTGAAGATGAAAGAGAACGCATTCTTTTGTCAATCTTTGAAGACAAATTGAGTGAGATGGAACCTATAATAAGATTAAAAGAGATCAGAAATAGTAAGCGYAGTATCTATCCATGCCATATTAGAGCACTCAAAGCCTTGAATCGGCAAAAATCCTTGAATCTTCGTTTCAGTTCCGTAAAGGGGTAAATATCCGGATTCATAGCCCATTGAATACCCGGTTCCCCCAGCGGAAGGAGTATACGCGGGCCTTTCGATACAATCAAATAGAAAGCCCCAAGGGCACCATATTCTAGGAGCCAACTTTTTTTTTCTCAAGATCAAGAGGTGATTTCGGAGAATCCACCAACCGACAAATCCGTAGCCCAGGTGACTCACAGCCTCCCTCTCGCCCAAATGAAATGGGATGAATTAAATCAATAAGCTTTTTGATTGATTCAGGGCGCTGCGAAACCTAATTCAATCAAGGCTAGGGGGGCTTACTTTTCCTGACGTTCGTATCTCTTTTTCCAATTTCGGTCTCGATTAGTTTACAAGATTGAATGGCTAATTTTCCTCCGGACCCTCGATTCGATTGTTTTCCAAGAATGTTGAGCCGGGTATGTAAGCCGTGTATCTGGGAGGAAGTTAAAAGAAGGGCTTTCGCTTTTTTGCACCMTGTTTTGGTCTTGCAGCTATTTAAATTAAATAATAATAGAAAAAAAATTATAAATTTGTGTAAACTTGTGTTAAAGGGTTATGTATGAAATTTGTGTTAAAAATATAGAAACACCTTCAAGAGTTATGTATAAAACTTGTGTTAAAATATAGAGACAAAATAAACATTTTAAAGTAGAACAATCAAAATAAACCAAAATCAAAATAAACCAAAATAAAAAACCAAATGACGAAATTAGTATTTAAACTTATTATTTATTTATAATTCTCTTTTAAGAAACACATGACCTTATCAGAAAACTGCATCAAACTTCTACCATAAAAAGTATGAATCACATAATTAAAACATATTATACAAACATAATCATCGAGCTTCATCAATTTATTTACTTTTTACAAATTCAACAAAAGCCTAGTTAACAAGATGATTTCAAAAGGAAAAGAAAAAATTCGACACAACTAATCAACCATATTAGAAAGAGATGGAGCTCCAATCACACCATACAAGGTTCTTATTTAAGGTGAGACTCAATGTCTTTGGCGATGCCATTCATGAGATCGAGATATTGATAAGGATAAGGAGAACCATCGTCGAGTTTCTCATATTCTAAGGTTAGAACTACTAAACTATGTCTAGGACTCTTTGGTAGAACTTTATGTATTGCGTTGAAGGTTTTGTAATGCTTGAACACATCTCCTCCCAATCCGATTAGGGATACTGAGAGATTTTTGTCATCAAATTCCACTCGTTCTTTGAAAAGTTCATCCTTACCATCTTATCAAATTTTATCAAATTAAATGCAAAAACAAAGAGGGGTCAATTGCTTAGAATAAAAGAGGGTGTTCATGAAAATAAATAAATAAATAAATAAGGTCTCGTTTGATAACAATTTGGATTTTAGTCTACCGTTTTAAAAAGTTAAAATTTCATAAAAACACACCAAAAGTTCAAAAACAAAAACAAGTTTTTCAAAACTATTTTTCTTCCTTTGGTTTAAATTTTGAAAAAGTTTTTAACAAGTATATACCAAAACAAAAAATACATAGCTAAAAATAGTATTTACGAGCTTTAATATTTCAAAAATATAATAGAAAACCAAAAACGATATAGTTATCAAATATGACTTAACAAATCAGCATTGTTGTTATATATACCGATCTATACTTCGAGATCTTGATGTAGTGCCATGGCTATGGGTGTACCAAACACCCCATGAACTTCAACTTCTTGAATGATTTTGGAGAAAATCTTTGGGACATGGAAAGTTTCATTGTTGAAGACTTCGTGGTACTTCTCTGCCGGAGCATTTATTTCTAATTCACTAACTGACTTCCAACAAGAGACATGGTTTCAACTTCAACACTCTTAAATTGCTTCACACATACAATAAATACACAAGAGTGGCTTTCCTTATTGTGCAGCTCCAACATTGAATTTATATCATTATTATTTATAATTATTTTGATATAATTACTTGCTGAGGGATTGGATAACATGTCAATCGAAAACGGATCCACGTAGGGATCAAAGGCACGTGCCCTCTCTATTTAATAAAATTATATTATTGACTCTTTACAAGAATATGATGACTTTTTTGTCTGGTGGCTTACACGTGCGCCTCTGGTAAAATCCATGCCATGTAACTCTGTCCTTGGTTCAAATCTCAAAGCTTTAAAAACTTGAATTTCTATTATGAAAAATGGAACATGTATTTTTCATTTAAAGCAAATAATTTAGAATTCTGTATCTCGGTAGTTATTGGATGAGAATACATTATATTTTTTTAATGAATTCAAATTTATTGAATAAATTACGAAATAATGACAAATTTATAATGTTGTACTCGTTAACTTTGTTTCTTATTCGGTCCCTATCAATCGATAAAGACCCGACAAAATTTGTTTGGGCAGTGATAGATTAGTTTATCAAATGGGTTGAGGCTAAGCTATTAGAAACTAAATCAGAAGTTAAAATTAGAAATTTTGTTTGCTAGAACATAATATGTGAATTCGGAATTCTGTATATGTCAATTATATGTCCATTATAGATAATGGACGATAGTTAGACAATGCAAAATTTAAGGAATTTTATTTGGAACTTGGCATTAAATATGTGAGTTCGTCACGAATTTATCCCCAGGCAAATAGGTAGGTGGAAGCCATTAATACAATTTAGAGATAGGACTGAGCTAACGCCCGAAAACCTAAAGGGTCAAAAAGGAGGAAAAGTTGTCAAGTGTCTTGTAGTCCTATCGAACTAGACCCTGGGGTTTGAGAAATGAAATCCTCATGTGATAGCATTCAACTCAAAAGCAATGGTTCCTATTGATATCGGCATACCAACTGAGCGGGTAGAAAGACTCTTTGATGAAGAGCAGAACAGCGAGGCTCTATTTTTAAATTTAGCTTTGCTTGAAGAATGGAGGAATGCCTAACAATGACGAGTTTCGATTGTTCAAATTTGGCTTGGTTCTGTTTTAGTTGGTATATTGGCCCTCTCGTGTTTCTTTTAGCTTGGCAGAATAGGTTGCAGCCCGTTTTGCAGCTTCTAACAGTCGAATCTCATCTTGAAAACATTTGACATTGCACCTCAGCAGTCCCGAAGCTCACAACAGCAGCTCCATGACATGTGAGAGGAAAGGCCTGTCAAAGAAAAGCACAGACAATATGACTCGACTTAAACAAAAAAAATAATAATAATAATACAATGTTAGAGTGTAGATTTACTCCATCGACTCCACTAAGCATCTGGTTGAGGTAATTTGTCATTGAGGTGTGTTCAACACCTTGAATCCGACTAGTGGCTTTTCTTCTGAATGTTCAGGAAACTTTATCTACCGCTTTGAGGACTTCTTCTCTGAGCACTTTCGTGACAAAAGGGAGATTGAGATGAAGGCTATTGTTCGCAAGAGAGCCCGATTCATGGCAGTCTTCCTCTGTAATACTTTTACCCTTGTCTTTTTCAGGAGTCTTCGATTGAGTCTCATTAATTCCATGTGGGATGCTGGGGGCTGTCAGTGAAATGTCATACCGAACGGTCCCTGACTGGACTATAATGGCAGGAGATGGAGTGATAACACAACTTTTATCTCGGTCTTTTGTTCCCTCCTATAAAGACTGACTTACTATGGCCTGATGCACTTTGTCTGGTTGTTGCAGCCACGTGTTGTTCGGTCTGAGTAGTCATATTTTGTTTGGTCACTACATTAAATATGCTCGACTATTCGGCTTGAGGGCGAGAAGTAAGGGGTTGAGAACCCATTTCACCAGTTTTGCAGAGATGTTTACGTTTGTTGGCAAATCTGGAAGCCGGACGAGATGACATGTCTACTAACATGAGAGAGATGAGAAAATAACTCAAAAGAAAAAAAAAACAACAGAATACAAGTTACAGTTGAAGAATAAGAAGATAGTGGTTTACCTCTTTCGATTGTGGGTGAAGCCCATAATTTCTCAAATTTTCGTTGGTCAGGAGAAGTTCTTTGTAGTAATCTTTGACTGATAGTGTTGCACACCCAGCCAATATTGACCTTGACTCTTTGATCAGAGCAGGCGGAGGGTCAATTAGGGTTACAAAACCGAATACGCAATCAATAGTGAGATAAAATCTGTAATTCATATGCAATATAGAAACTTACTCAATGTGCTACATTCAGTTGGAACTTCACATAATGGGGCACCGTCGGAGTTTAGAGCCAACCATTCCAAAAAAATGTCGAACTATTTTTCCTTCCAATTTTAATGGAAGTTGGTCCATTTACAATGAAAGTGAACACCTTCTTCGTATTAAGTCTGTACAATAGGGTGGCTATCTCCTTTTGACACCACATAGATAAAATCGATTGGGTGCCCTAGAATACTTCTCGACAATGTGGGTCACCAACAATTGTTCTATGGAGAGAATATCAAATCCAACTTTACTGAACCTCCACCATAAATACCAAAACCCTATTAAAGTACTCCATTCATTTACTAGGAAGGGGCTATATTGTTGATATTGTAGAGAAATAGTTGAGCTAAAAGATGTAGAGGAAGACGAACCCCATATTCTAAAATTTGTGGGTAGAAGTTAATCCATCCCGTAGGAGGTTTCTCAAATTGTTTCACCCTCAAGTGGCACCCAAGTTCGATATTGTCTGGGATGGAATAGGTAAAGGAAATTCCTCACGACAGGTCGATGGACTACAGTTCAAGCTAGGGTTACGACTACGATCGAAATAAAAGCAAGAAGGGGCTCTAGACCTAGGGGCGTTAGTGTCAAAAACATTCATCCTAGCCATCTAACCCACATAATTCTAGAAAAAGAAGCAAAAGACAAAAGGAATTTGGGTTAGAAATTACCTAGAAGGAGGGAAAGTGCAAAGAGATTCGAGCAAGAAGAAAACACCCTCGACGAACTTTGGGGATGATTTGAGAAGTGAGGAGTCAATTTATTTATGAATCTAGTAAACTATGTGATGGCAAGCGAAATGATCGGTTGAGATTTAACCCTAATGGAGTGCGTTTTGAATATGTTGCTTATTGAGCATTTGTTGTCCGTAGACACGCAGTTGTCAATCTCGAAGAGGGTCCTACATGAATTGATGACATAGATAATTTGACTAACGTGTAGTGATCAACTTTCAAAAAATTGAAATAATTTAAATATCCCAAAATGAGGGCTAATGATGGAGGTCAAATTCCAAACAAAGTACACGTCATCATTAGAGAGATAGTTCAACTCTACTCGTATTAAGCAAAGGGATATATAGTTCGGCTCTACACGTATTAAGTAATCAACTAAAATATATCGAACAATCACAATCCCTATTAGTATTTGCCGAACAATACTTATGTCCATGAATAATAACTGCTCAATTGCACCTCTTGTCGCTTTGCATAATTGTTGCTTGAGATCTTGCTGTAATCGTTGAGTGCGTACGATCTTCATAAGACGTCCAAATCGTCGTCTCTTTCAAATAAAAATCGCCTTCTCTTTCAAATAAATATCAAAATAATTGGGCAGAAAGGTACCCGAACATTGAATTACAAATCCGAATTCTCCTTAGTTATTCCATTACAGACAAACGCATCAAAGTCATAATTCTTGTTTGTTTTGCAGGATTTCGAGAACTTTTGAAGATTTTGATGCTTTAATAACTTTTTAGCTAAAACAGATACCGTAAGTTTGACTTTTTTTTTAAGTATGTTTTACATTATATTTAAGTTCAATTTTAATTTGAATGGTGCTATTTTTATAAAATTTCCTTCAAAGGAAAAATTAGTTTTTTTAAACAATAAATGAGTTACCTTGTTTACCCCTAGACTTCAATAGCTTGATAAATAATAAAAATATTCGATGGGAAGGATGGAACATTAACTTTAGAGGTTGGAGAGATAGGTTAAGGTCATGTTTACTAGGAGGAAATGAGAATCAATTTTTTCATTTTTTAACGGTGTTTACTAAATTATAGGATTGGAATCATACCGTGGGTCTCACCTCAAACTTGACAATGTCATTCCCTAAAAAGGGATCTCATTCCTCCCCTGCATCTTAATCAATCTCATTTACATTCTTTTATTTCGTACACCACACACATTTATTAAAGTTATTTTATTAGTTTTATCCTTTCTCTCATACATTTTTTAATTCATTATTTTATATACTTTTATTACTTATTTTTATTTATATTACTGATAACTTTTCTTCTCATGAAAACTTATGCATTTTATTATAAAAGGTTATAAATTTACATTTAATTTTTAAAATTTTAAATTTTACTTTGTTATTATTAATTAATATGAATGAATTTTTTAAAATAGAATTCACTGTTATTGAATATTAAAAGAATGAAATTTAATAATATTTTATATTAAATGACGATTCTTCTGATAAAAAAGTATTTTAGTTGATGTAATTTTACAAAATAAATTAAAATTTATTATTATTTTAATTAAAAAGGATGAGCATGTTTGTAGTTATCAATAAATAACAAAAGGGTACACTAGTAACTTTTATAAATTTGATTTTGACGATTTTAGGCAATTTTAGTAAACAATATGAAAGGAATTCTGATTCCGGTTTCATAAAATTTTTGATAAATAACATCAAAAGAATACCATTTTAAGGATCCCATAGATAAAATAAGAGATCTAACAAGGGTTTGTAATATAGATGGGTTGCTCCTCTTATTCCCAATTAGTTTTGAAATGTAACCCTATAAATATTAATATAACATTATCATTTCGATTGATTTTTATTCCCATTCATTCTCATTGTGATTGTTGGTAAATAAACATGGACTAAATCTTTCAATAAAATTATAAAAGATTGTGTGAGAGAAAGGAAATTAATTTGGTTCGAGAGAGGAAGTCAATCACATATATATTCATAGTATATTGGAACTTATTTTTTAGTAAAACATGTAGGAGTGAGGATTCTAACTCACGAACTCCCGGTCGAAATTAGATATTGTAAAAATAAATCACTGTAGAAAACAAATCGTAAGATGAGATCAAGAAGAAAGAACACAATAGTTTATAGTGGTTCCACCAAGTTGGTGTACATCCACTCTTCAATCAATATCTCAAGCTTCTATTAAGAAATGGTGTAAAAATACACCCTCCAGCACACATTGGAAGAACACCCTCCCCTTCTCTCAAAGGCTCAAAAATTCTCTGTAATTTTTCACTCTCTCACTCAGTAAATGGGCTCAAGGGATAATGGGCCCAAGCAAAAACATAAAGGGCCAAGAGTTAATTCTTAAACAAATTTGCTCAAGTGTCATTTGCATCACAGATATCTTTTAACTGGTTGACACTCATAGTTTATCTAAATTAATTGTAGGTGTTAGTTATTTTTTATTTTACTTTTTGTAAATTAAAATTTAGGTTGTTATGAATGTAATATAATTTAGCTTTAAATACTATGGTCACTGTACCTTCAGTTTTAGTTTATTAGTCTATATACTTTCGGTTTTAGTTTATTTGTCTATGTATGTACTCTCAAAATGTCAATTTTAGTTTCTTACTTTCAAATTTTTTTCAACCATTTTAATCTTGTACTTTTGATTTGGTGTTTGAACTTTTGAAAAATGATCATTTTTTGTTCTTTCATTTTTATTTTTTTATCTCATTTATTTCCATCATAGTTCGTGACACTTCACTTCTGGAAATGTAATAATATTAAAGAGTTTCCTTGAATATAGAATTTGTGTGTTAAAATTTTCAAATAGAAAGCTAAATGATCCCTTTTTAAAAGTGCGTGCACCACAGTAAATTTTTTGACATTACAACGACTAAGATGTAAAACATCTAAAACTAGATTGATCAAAATGAATATTTTAAAATTATAGAGATCAAAATAAACAAAATAAATGGTACAAAGACTAAAATAGTATTTATACTTGTAACTACCTTTTAAAAAACACAAGATCCTATGAGAAGAGTATATCAAACTTCTATCGTAGAAACTATGAATCAGATAAAATAAAACATATTACATAAACATAATCATCGAGCTTCATCAATTTATTTACTTTTTACAAATTGAACAATTAAAAGCTAACAGATGACTTCAAAAGGAAAAGAAAAACTTCGACACAACATAATCAACCGTATTAGAAAGAGATGGAGCTCGAACCGTGCCATACAAGGTTATTATCTAACCTTCTTTTTTAAGGTGAGACACAATGTCCTTGGTGATACCATTCATGAGGTCGAGATATTGGTAAGGATAAGGAGAACCATCATCGAGTTTCTCGTATTCTAAGGTCAGAACCGCCAAACTATGTTGAGGACTCTTTGGTACAACTTTATATGTTCCGTTGAAGGTTTTATAATGCTTGAACACGTCTCCTTCCAATCCGATTAAAGTTACTGAGAGATTTTTGTCATCAAATTCCACTCGCTCTTTGAAAACTTCATCCTTACCATCTTATCAAATTACATGCACAAACAAAGAGAGGTGAATTGCTTGGAATAAAAAGAGGGTCCTTAATGAAAATAAATAAATCAATAAAGCCCCATTGTTTTTAATTTTTTGTTTTTTTAAAAATTAACGTTTTTTAAAAACAGATCTTAACTCTCAGCCAAAATAAAAAAAAAACAAGTTTTTCAAAATTACTTTTCTTAATTTTTAAGATTTTGCTTGAAAGTTTTTAAAAGACATATATCAAAACAAAGAAATACATAGGTGAAACTTGAGAATATTATTTATAAGCGTTATTTTCACAAACAGAAAATCAAAACAAAATAATTTTCAAACGGAACTTAATAAATCTATCGTTGTTGTTATACGAACCGACGCGATACTTCCAGATCTTGATGGAGCCATGGCCATGGGTGTCCCAGTCACCTTCATGAACCTCAACTTGTTGGATGAATTTGGGTGAGATCTTGGGAACATGGAAAGTTTCATCTTTGAAGAGTCTGTAGTACTTCTCTGCAGGAGCATTTATTTCCAATTCACTCACCAACTTCCCAACAAGAGACATGGTTTCAACTTCAACACTCTCTTAGATTGCT
>NW_019104551.1:126526-140917 GCF_001995035.1 Momordica charantia
ATATCCCTATGTAGGCGTCACCCCCGAAAGGAGGGTAGCCGTGAGGGATACTTCACCAAGTTCGATGGTCCTTTCTCATGAGGATGTATGAACCGGACGATATCCCTATGTAAGCGTCATCCCCGAAAGTTTTTATTTTTTTTAAAAAAATTCACTTAAAAAAAATTAAAATCCTCCCTATTTTTTTAAAAAAAATTAAAAATTAGTTTTTTAAAAAAGAAAAAAAAAACTCCCTGTTGCGTAGAGTGTTATTAAAAAAAAAGTTTTTGAAAAACCTCCCATGGAAAAAGTGAAAAATTTTTGGCAAGTGTTTAAGGATTGAAAAACTCGCAGAAGTAGTAAGGATAAATTTCTTACTCTTTGTCAATGGAATTAAGATGAACGAACAGAGGAGAGTAACCTCGATGATAATTCAAAGCTGCATAAAGACGGGAAGAATGTGAATTTTAGAAGCCAATAATTTAAGAAAAAAAAGGAAGGAATTTTGAAGCCAATAATTTATAGGCAAAGACTTGGGTTCATATCAAAAGAATAACCCAAATCCCAATTCGAATAGGATTATTTTTCAAATATGGTTGGAAATCTGATTTAATTGTTAAATTATATTTGACCCAAATCAAATCCCAGCTCAAATATGATTTTCTTTTTCAAATTATGGTTGGAATTTGATTGGATTCTTAAATTTGACTCAAATCAAATCGAAATCTGATGGGATTTTAACTTAAATCAGTCCAAATATGATTCTTCATTCAAATTCTAAATTTGATTGGATATTAAATTTAAATTCAAATTTTCAAATTCGTCTCAAATTTGAATTTGAATTATATTTCCAACTTTTAAGTTACGTTGGATAAATTCTAAAAAAATTCAAATTTGAACCATGAATCCAACGTTTAATTTACAGTTGGAAATTTTGAATTCATCCCAAATTTGAATTCAAATTATATTCCAACTTTTCAATTAGATTGGATAAATCTCATATCTTCATATTTGATCCAAATTTTGAATTATATTCCAACTTTTAAATTTCGTTGGATAAATTTCATATTTTCAAATTTGATCCAAAATTCAAATTTGAACCATAAATCCAGCGCTTAATTTAAAGTTGGATAAATTCAAAAAAAATTTGAATTCATCCCAAATTTGAATTCGAATTATATTCCAACTTTTAAATTGGGTTGGATAAATTTCATATTTTCAAATTTGATCTAAAATTCAAATTTGAACTATAAATTCAGCATTCAATTTAAAGTTGGATAAATTCTAAATTTTCAAATTCATCCAAATTCGAATTTGAATCATATTTTGACTTTTAAATTAAATTCAAAGTTAAAAAAAAACTTCTGAAAATAATTTAAATTTCAATGGAGAAATTTCAGATGTCCCATTTTAAATTGTGCAAATTTATTGTTAATTGGACTTACAACGATATCTTGGTCCACGATTAATATTTTTCAAAATTATGACTTAAAATCATCGTTTTGATTCCACGATATTTTCGAAATTCAGCCACAATTATATTTGGCATAAATTTCGAAAAGGGGCATTTGTAGAACCAAAAAATTTGGGCCAATCATAAACGCCCACATCATTATCTATTTTATTTAGGGATTAATTATATAGTAACCCTAAATTAAAATTAAAGATAATTTGACAATTAAAATATGTAATTGGGTCATATGAGTATTGGGTTTGGAATCGATTTGGTTCACAATCTTGGCCCAAAACCCAATTTACCATGAAATAAAGTGGATTAATATTTAAATTTAAATAAATCCATTTAAAAGAATTGGGCTTGGCCCAAAATTACCCAAGCCCAATGGCCCACCAAAGCCTATGGAAACCTCTATAAATAGAGGGGATCTCATTCATTTTGGGGGTTCAGAATTTCAGAATTGAGAGAATTCACACCAAATTGAAGACTCTCTTGAAGACTTGAAGATTCGAATACCAACTTGAAGACTTTGAATACTTGAAGAGTTGAAAACTTTCGAAGAACATATAACTTCGATCCAAATTCAAGAACAAGCATCTCAATCTTCACATCAAATTCGAGAGAAAGAATCAGAGGATAAAGATTAGAGATTGAATTCACTATACAACACATACTACAAATATAAAAGTTCAACTCCACGAAATATAATTTCTCCGGAAATTTCGTGTGAACAATATTATTCCTCCATCTTTTTTTTTAGTTAGATTTTATTATAATTCCTATACTTGTAGTTCATTCCGTCATCGCATCAAGTTTAATTCATCAACCAAATTCATTACGACAACTATCACCTATTGAGGTAACACAACAATATATAGATGATATAATTCATCATCCATCATCACATATTGCTACGCCTCAACCTCGTCGTGGAGCTCGACCGAGAAGATGACGGTACATGAGTTTTTATCTATATTTTGTAATATTTTTAGTTTTTTTACTTTTAAATCAACTTGTGCACTGAACTTTTATTAATAGATTTGAAATTAGTTTATCGTTGAAGCTAATTTTTATTATAATTTGGTACATGAATTTAGTGTACTGAACTTTTATTAATCAACTTGTGGTACATTAATTTAGTTCACAATTCAGCAGTGGCAAAAGACTAAGAAAAAATTTCTCAATTTTTGCACATAAAAAAAAAATCAAAACAAATCGTACTTGGTATTAAAAGTTTTGAGGGAAGATATATATATATTCTAGGTGAAAAGGTGTACAGAGAGAACTCGTGTACAATGTACACGATTTACCTGGTACACGAGTTCCCTCAAATCATGTACAATATACACGTTTTTCACGTAAAATCTTGTACATTGTATACGAGTCCCCTCAAATCACATACAACGTACCCGATTTATTAGTCAAACTGGTCCTCCACCTGTCACATTAGATTCAAGCGGACCTGCGTAACTCATGTACGTTGCCCACGAGTTTTGACTTTGACCATAACCACCCTAGTTTTGTCAATAGTTTTGGAATGTACCATATTTCGGATTTATACTATTTTATTTACATTTTCTTTTAAATTTTAGTTTCTAATGTACCTTAAATTTGGAATATATTTTTTAAATTACATTATGTCTGAAATTTTATAAGGCTTTAAAATTAATAAAATTAATTTACATTAATTAATATATATTTTTTAAGTTAAAATATTAAAATCATTTTAAGCAGTTATGTTTTGATTTCATTTTCACTCCTTAGTAAATATATTATAAACAATATATATCTGAATTTATTTGTTGGTTTTATTTAGCAATCAATCTTAATAATTATCATAAAAGAAATGTGTTTAACAAAATTAATGATTTTAATTCTATCAGTTGCATCAATATTACATTTTTTTAAGAAAAAATTAAGAATATATTTTAATAAATTAATTTATTACAATAGAATAATTAATTTAGGCAAACTTTTTATGTTGTTTTATTAATTATAAATTTAATTTAAATATTTTGACTAATTTTAATTAATTTATATTCATAAAATAAAGTAAATAATTACATTTCAGGAAAATAATTTATTAAGAAGAGGGATGAGAACCTGACACAAAACCTATGGACAACCACATGAAAATGGGGGCAAAAGCCACAATTTTGTGCAGTGTATTAACTTTTTTGCACTCGAATTTTAACTGCATCAATACAAAACATGTGTATTGCCCTAAAATTAAGGATCGATATATAAGCTTCACTTGACCCAACCGACAAGACATATCCCAAAGAAGGAATTATTCTCAAACGTGCTAAAACACAGGGAGAGTTGTCCCCATTTCTGGAAAAAAAAAAAAAAGCTAACGAAAGGAAGCTGGAGCTGTTGGTTTTTCACTGAGATGGAGGTTTTCGAGGACTTTTTCGAGCCTTCTTGTCAAATGAGTTGCTTTTCTCCTTTACCCACTGCATTTTCTTTATTCCTCATGAACTAAACCCCATTTACGAGAGGATCCTTCGCTGTAACTCATGAACAGAGACCTTCTACTATATTTTTATTGCAGTTAAATAGAGTTTATTTAATATTTCTATCTTGCTGATCTTGTTGGCCACATTATCATTTTATTTGCTCTTGTATAATTTGAAAGAGTACATAGGAAGCTTGTTTGGCTCTATTTGTGGTTAGTTTACCTTTTTTTAGCAGGATTGTGAATTCTTAGGGATAAGGTTCACCTAACCATGCTTATAAAGTGCTCTTTATGCTTGATTATTTACCAACAGAAGTTCTAAATATTAATTTATGGGTGTCTCAGAAGGGAACGATGTCTGTTTAAGCATACAACTGCGATTTTCGTGCTAGAGTGCCTTCTGTGAGCGAGTGAAAGCATATAGCAATCTACTTCGTTCCCATCTCATTATATGTTTCCCCTTTTACATGTTTTGCTAAAGCTTTTCTTGCCCTAGCATCTATTGTTACAATATATTCTATTTTTGATTCTCTTTTCATGATGTTATATTACCTTATCTAGTTTTAGTTAAGCAACCATCGATTAACCTTTATTTGCATTTTTTGTATCCTTGAACACATACTTAGAGTTTTATACTCAATCCCTGTAGATTCAACCTTGTTTATACTACAATCTAAGAGAATAGTGTACACTTGCACTTGCCCTCACATTGGTTATTAACACGCAACACAAGGCACCAAATTCCTACCTTAATAACGATTTTGCCCTTTAATGAAACTGAGCGTTTTCATCAATTTGAAGCAGTGTCCTTGGCACTTATGTGTCATCCAGCATGAGAGGAGGCTTATTCAACAACAAAATGCATAAAAAGAAATTCTAAGGATTGGTTCTCCATGAAGTTCTCAAGTTCTCAATAAACTTTAAAGCTTCCTATAATTCGAGCTACTTACTCATTCATTTCATCATCCATAGTGATCAATTCGGAGCTTTTTACATTTCGTTCTCAGACTAGTTCAATTCTACTTAGCTTTCTAGCTTGATCGTTATTTCAAAGTTAGTTCTTTTAAGTTTTACCTAGCAAATTTTCCAGCTTGTTATTCTTTTTAGTTTGAACCTTCATTTTTCAGCAAGTTTATTATTTCTATTTAGCTTCTTTTCACGTGGAGAGGATTTTGTAATCACACATCTCTTGTGGAACAGAACGAGTTTTTTCCCCTAATCTCGAAAGAGATGGGTTAAGCTCATTTAGATTGCTTCTTCCTCAATTTTTACAACTTGTTGTTACTTCATTCTTTCCATTACTAATGTCTTTAAACTTAAACATCATTTAGTTATGTGTTTACTTCACCAATATGAGCTAAATTTGTCTTTAATTCCTAGTCCAGTTATGGATAATTAGTCTTCAATTTGTGTTTTTTTTTAGCTAATTTGAAGTAACTTGAATAGACTTTATTCATTAAATTTTAAAACATCAAGATCAACATCATTCTTATTTATTTTCATCTTGAAATCGATTGCGAATTCCTCGATCATCATCATTTTAATTGAAAGACTATGATAAATAACCTAGTGCAACCGATTATAAGAACCCTTAATGGAATTAGAACCCTTATAAAACAGAACACTAAAACCCAAAATTCAAGTTGCATCAACTCAAGGAATGACTCTAACAAATTACCTTGATGATCAATATCAATAGTAGAGAAAAGTTGTTCCTAGACTCAAGATTCGAACCACTCCACAAGATAGCTTGATCAAGGCTATTTGAATGATCCTAGCATGCAAATATAATACTCAAGAATTGCAAAGAAAAACATCTCTAGGCTTTTGAAGCAACATTACAACTCTCATTCAATCCCAAAATTTGAATTTTCAAGGGAACAAGCTAGGCTATTTATAGCCTCCAAAACAGTCCTAAAAGTAACATAAAGGCATTTGAAAGGTTGTAACTCCCAATTACATGATGACCATAACACCCACTAGCTAAAATGTAACTTAAAACACTTAAATGAAATGTTTAAAACTGAAATATAACAAAAAAGCCTTTGAATCTGAGAATTGAAGTATTGGTCAGCCTTCAAAGTTTTTGTAACCTCCCAGTTGTAAATGAAGCTTCACTTGAAGTAGTTTGAAGTATCTTTAAGTGTAGTTTCATTAATTGATGGCTGACTTATACTAAATGAAACTTGAGATGCACTTGAGTTCATTTAATGCACCTTGAGTTCTTTGAATCCAACTTGGCTTTATTGAATGCAACTTGAGTTAACCTCCACTTCAACTTTAGCTCCTTTAAATGAACTTAGAGTTCATTTAATGCAACGCCTCCCTTAAGCTCTACTAGGAAGATGTTGAGTTGAAAAGTTCCATTTCTCTCTTGATCATCCCTGGGCGAGCTCACCAAGTGTTGAACATGAGAAAGAAAAGCTTGTTGAAGCTTCTTGCCTCTTGATCTTGTTATGGGTCCTTCAGGCATGACAATGGAGCTTCCTTGGTTCACATCAGACTGTGTTAGTCCTTGTTGATCCATATGAAATACTCATTCCATTTATTACTTGTAACCTATGTGCACTTGGCCCTAACTATTTATTTTGAATCGAAAAATCCCAAACAGCTATTATCAGAGTCGGAAGAAATAGGAATAGCGTTGGCCAGAGGTCCATTCACTTCTTCAGACATAGCTATTGATGAAAGAGAAGTGAATGAAGCTGAGAAGTGAAAGAAAGCAGAAGTCAAAGAGACATTTTTCTGGAATCGAACTGACAATTTAACCTCATGTTAATAAATGTACGGATAAGTTTAAAGAAAGGTCACAACGTTCAAGGGAAAATTAACGCAAGGCGGCAGGTTAATCATTACATCGTTCGGTAGTTATCGGAATATATAATGAACATAAATAATCATTACAAAAATAATAAATGATATAATAGTGTGTATTAAAAAAGGTTCATACTCATAATTTAGTAAGAGGAGTACGGTTTTTATTTACAAAATGAAGCATAAAAAATAGAATCATGGAGAAGGGTTGGCTGCCTAAAGATCAGCCGCAAAAGTCAGAGGCTTTGTTACAACTTTTGTGCCTTTATCATATTGTTTGGTAGTTTGACGCAGTTCAACTTTGGTGTCTCCACCTTGGTGTGAGATGGCAGCTCATTCAAGGTCGTACTCTTCGAGCAATTTTGCAGTATGAACGTTAGGACTGTTTCTTTTCAGCCACTTAACTGCAAATTAAAGACCGTCAGCTTTAAGATCTTTTTCATATTATTGTACTATGAGAAATGAAGCAAGGTATCGAGGAATAGATCAAAGTTGGTTAACTTGGCTTCAGCTTCTACTAACTTGGCTTCAACATTCACAAGTTTCGCTTCAACATCCGCTAGCTTGGTCTTACTAGTCGATCGTAGCTCGACTTCAGAACTTAGGGGTTCACCTGCCTTAGCGATTAACTCGGTCAATCTCGCCACTTCACCCTTTCAAGCTTCAAGCTCTGATGTTAATAGACAAATCCCCTCTTAGGCCTGAGTAACTTGTAGCTTCATATTCTTGTTTTCAAGGAAATAGTTATGAGCACGTACCAGCGTCGGATATGTCTTCCCCTTCAGTTGCTCAAATTTGGCCTTGTTCTACTTTAGTTTGGACACTACTCTTTCATGTTTCTTTTGCTTAAAAGAATAGGCTTTGGCCCGTTTTGTTGCTTCTAATAGAAGAATCTCATCCTGATGGCATTTGACGTCGTGCCTCAGCAGCTCAGAGCCTGCAACCTCTTGGCATATTAGAAGAAAGGCCTGTAAAAACAAAATATGATGTTAAGGGGAAGATTTACTTCAACGACTCCACTATGAATTTGGTTGAGGTAATCGATCCCTAAGGTGTGTTCGAACCTTTAATTCGAGTAACGACTTCCCTTCTGAATGTTTGGGAGACTCTGCCACTTTGTGGACTTTTTATCCACGCACTTTCATGATAAAAGGGAGCTTGAGATGAAAGCTATTGCTCGTAGGAAAGCTCGATTCATCATAGGCCTCTTCAGTAACACTTTTACCCTTGTCTTTTTTAGGAGCTTTAGATTGAGTCTCATCAAGTCCCTATGGGCATTGGGGGCTCTCGATGAAATGCCATCCCCAACGGTTCGAAACGAGACTATAACGGTGGGAGGTGGAGTGATAGCACAACTTTTATCTCTTCGGGTTCCTCTTTTCCCGTTGATAACTCTCCAAAAGAAAGTTATTTGTGCAAGAATTTCATATAAATTAGCTGAGGATAGTCACACCAATACCCACTCTACACCGATTTTGTGTAAATAATGTTTTCAATTCATTAACATCCTTGCCTTAGTAGATAATGCTGAAAATTATGAAGAATTGCCTAATTTTTAATGTTTTGATGTAGCATTATCGATGTTGTAGCATCAGAATCAAAAAGGTAGAAAAGACAGAGCTGACAGTGACATCTTTTACCCGAGAAATTAATGAAGTAAAATGGAGAAATACCTATTATTCTGAGCTGGGGCCCACTTTATCCTTTGTGTTGCCCTAAAATCAAGGATGGGTATAAAAAAACAACCTTTTAAGGCTGCCTCCATTATTCCCCATACGTTGAAGTCACTTCTCACTCCCAAAAATCTCCCTACAACGCGAAGAAGACAAGAAGAAGAAAGGAAGACCCGAAGAAGCATCGGAGGCAGGAGAAAACTGAGCTGATAGTCATCAGGTCCCCCTCTTTCCCTTTTGTTTTCTATTTAGTATTGAGCTTGTTGGTCCTGTTGGTTATACTCTCTTTTTCTTGTATGTTATTGCATAACTAAGTTCATATTGTAAGAGGGAGGATGTTGTGAACTGATTTTCGGCTGTAAACTTTGCTTTAGTTTTAATGATGATATATATAGTGGGTTGAAGTTGCTTTTAACGTTTTGATTTTCAATGTGCTTGGCCAACATATTGGAATACCTCTTTATCTTTTGGAAAATTAGTATGAGTGTTTGACTTCAACTCGTGCTAGATGTACTTGAGTTTAGAGCGTGGATACTTAGGAATAAAACTCACCTAGTAAGGGTATAAACTGTGCTGATATGTTGTTGTTTGGTTTGAAACTTAATATAGCAGAAAATATGGGAAATCTGGGAAGATTTCATGTCTGTTTGGCCAGTATATCAATATCGTTAATGTTATAGCATTGTTTACGTGAGCCTAGAGAAAGTTACATAAACTTTTTCCCCTTACCCTTGTTACATCAGCAGTTAACCGCAATTAAGCGCATTTTACTCTATAACCGGACTGATTTTACTTATTCTCTTGACTTGTTTTCTTACTCAGTGAATGATTTTTGCACTATTTCGTTTTAGTTTCATAGGCCACCTTATTAAACATATTTTAGTTAGGTTGTTTATTTTCTTAAGTAAAATATTGAAATGTTAAGTTATCAATCCCTGTGAATACGATCTTTTTATAACTTGTTACAACGGTTGTGTACACTTGCACAAAGGGTTCTAAACCGTACAACACCCCCTATTGAGGTTGACTTACTACGGCCTGCTGCACTTTGTCTGGCTTGTGCAACCACGTGTTGTTCGACCTAAGTAGTTGTATTTTTTTTAGCTACTGTAGTGACTGTGCCCGACTTTTCGGTTTGAGTACGAGATGCAGGGGGCTAAGAACCCATACCGTCGGCTTTGCAAAGGCATTTGTGTTTGCTGGTAAATTTGGAAACCAGACGGGACAACATGTCTGTTAATAGGTGAAATATGAAAAAAGAACTTAAAAGAAAAAAAAACAGAGGGCAGGTTACAGTTGAAGAATAAGAAGATATAGGTTTACCTCCTACAGGCGCAAGGCCGTAATTCCTCAAGTTTTCGTTGGTAAGGAGAAGTTCGTTGTAGAGATCTTCAACTGGGAGTGTTGCACACCCAACCAATATCGACCTTGACTTTTTGGTCAGAGCAAGCGATGGTCAATTAGGACTGCTAAACCGAAAATTCAATGAATAGTGAGATAAGATATGTAATTCGAATTCAATACAGAAACTTACTTAATGTGCAAAATCTGTTGGAACTTCACAGAAGGGGACACCATTGAAGTTCAGAGCCAACCATTCTCCGGAAATGTAGGACGAATTTTCCTTCCATTTTTTAGTGGAAGTTGGTCCGTTTACAATGGAACTGAACCCCTTTTTTATATTAGTCCCATTCACCACGATGGCAATTCCCTTTTGATAGGAAAGATAAAATCAACCAAGCGCCTTAGAAATACTTCTTGATAATGTGGGTAGCCAACATTTCATCTACGAATAGAACATCAAATCCAACTTCATTGAACCTCCACTACAAATTATGCCAAACATCGATTAAAGTACCCTATATATTGGGTGCCAACTGGGCAGGGGCCATATTGATATTATGGAGAAATAGTTGAGCAAAATAAGGTGGATCCCATATTCGAACATTTGGGGTAGAAGCTAACCCATTCGGCAAAAGGCTTCTCAATTGTTTCACTCTTAACAGCATCCTAAGCTCGATATTGTCTATGATGGAATAAGTGTATCTAAAAATACCAAGGAGTTCCTCAAGACAAGTTGATTAATTAGAGTTCAAGTTAGGGGTTACAATTAGGTCAGAATTGGAGTGAGAAGGGGCTCTAGACTTAGAGGTGTTAGTGACAAAAACTCTCGCCCTAGACATCTAACCCAGAATTCTAACAAGATAAGCAAAAGACAAGAGGAATTTGGGTCAGAAATTACCAAGAAGGACATAGAGTGCAAAGATATTCGAACAGGAAGAAAACACCCTCAACAAACTTTGTGGATGACTTGAAAAGTGATGAGTCAATTGTTTATGAATCTCATAGTAAACGGTGCGATGGCAAGCGAAAATGAGTGGTTGAGATTTAACCCTAACAGAGTGCATTTGAATATGTTGCTTATCATGCCTTTGTTGTTCATAGAGATGCACACCGTCAATCTCAAAGAGGGTCCTACTTGAAACAATGACGAGGGTAATTCGACTGACACGTAATGATCAACCTTAGCAAAGTTGAAATAACTTAAATATCCCAAAGTGGGGGCTAATGATGGAAAGGCCAATTCCGAACAAAGGACACGTCATCATTAGAGAGATTGTTCTTCTCTACTCTTATTAAGTAAAGGGATAGTTCAACTCTACTGATATTAAGTAACCAAATAGAGTATGTTGAACAATCACAATCCCTATTAGTCTTAGTAAAACAATACTTCGGTCCATGAATAATGACTGCTCAACTGCACCTCTAGCCACTCCGCATAATGTTCGCCTAAGATCTGGTTGTAATCATTAAGTGTACACAATCTTCATAATTCATCCAAAGCGTCTTCTCTTTCAAATAAATATTAAAATAATGGGGAAGAAAGGTACGCAAGCATTGAATTGTGAATCCAAATTCTCCTGAATTATTTCATTATTGACAAACACATCAGAGTGCTAACTCCTTATTTTGTATGATTCCGAGAGCTATTGGAGATTTTGATGCTTTAGTCCTTTTTTGTTTTTTGCTGAAATATATACTATAAGTTTGATTTTTTTTAGTATGTTTTACATTACATTTATGTTATTTTTATAAATTTTAAATATTTGGCTATATTTATTTATTTTATGTTATTTATATAATTGCCTCCCAAGATTATAGAAATCAAATCATAAACTTACAGTGAATTTAAGAAAAATGAGTTTTGTTTTCCTTCAAAGGTAAAAGAATTTGTTATTACTGTTATTATTTTTTAACTGTTGATGCAGGAATTTGGCCTCTTGGGATTCCGCCAAATTCGTACCAATCTTCTATAATAAAAGGGATCGGCGAGACCTGTAAAACAGAACAACATTAAAGACCGGTGTGGCTCTTGCCACACAGGCTTCGAGGCTTAAGTCAGAATTAGAGTAGTTAAGTATAAAGTGTAGAGTGTTGTGAGCATACCAAAGAGTAGAGGTTTGTCCCTCCTTTAGGTTTCCTCTAGGGATTGTGGAATTCGAATCCTGATACATTCAGGAAATCTGGTAATCTTAATCTAGGGAGATCTTCTCCTTTTGAATATAGGATATCTTCTCCTGAATCTAAAGGTCATCAAGATATCTTTCCTTTTGAATCCCTTGAATAAAGGGAATTGAGATTTTCTCATCCACAACAATAGCCCCCACTCTCAAAGTTGAAGATTATCAGACTTCTGCTTTGAGAGTATTTTGTCGTGTGGTTGGCTACAATCAAGTCCCTTGGGCTCAGCTATACGGTTGGTTTTAACCGTTAGATTTTGACCTTAGGATCTAACTTTCAGCAAGGCCAGTGGTACTTCTTTTGGCTTTTGGCCCATGGTTTTATACCTAGGGTTTTGACACGACCCGTCCTAAAACACCTAATAGTCCTAGAACGAGTCGTGCCGACCACAGACCCCGACTAACTACGAAGTCAATGGTCAACTTCTTCTTATCTTTGACCTGAACTTTGATTAACAAACTCTAAATGGATGTATAATAAAATAATAATCTTTACAAAACCATCAAACTGACATCCATTATAAACATCCTCTTCTATCAAAAGAGTGATAACAATTTTACAACAACTACATGTACGTACAAAGTGATAGGCAAATCCTCAACTACTCATTCTTCTTGAAACTCAGAAACTCAGATACTCAGGTACAGCTTGGGAGAAAAAAACAAAAACAGTGAGTTGGGAAGCTCAGTAAGTGGTAAGTTAATTGAAAATATTCTCGTAAAACTTCTTTCATAAACAACTGAAATTGAGCTCTTAAAATAAACTTTATAAAACTGAAGTAACAAACATTCTCTTTTAGATCTCATAAAACTTTAGCAACTAAAAACTCATAAAGACTTTCTCATAGATCAAACTTGTAACAACAATTTCTTTCTGGACAAACTGAAAAGACAACGCTTCCAAGTCCAGGATTCGGAATTCGAATTTGGCCCTAATCACCCCGGCATTCCCCTGCGTCCCCTGCGACCTAGTTACGCCACATTCTCAACCTACTCTAAAACACATTCTAAATCATATAAAACATTCTTCTTCAATCATAAAACAGATAGATAAAACTCAACACCACACATGTATCCACATTCTATTCTGGTCTACTGGTGCAGAGTAATCTCAATACACACCACAGAATAATTCTAGTCTACTGGCGTAGAGTAATCTCAATACACACAGCAGAATAATTCTCTCAACACGTAGAGTAAAATGGTCCCAAAGACCTTCTATTTCTGGGTTACTATAGAAACACGTTCACATAGCATACGGGTAATCAGAATAGCATTAAAGATCGGTGTGGCTTTTGCCACACAAGCCCCAATGCTTAAATCAGAATCGGGGTAGTTTAGTATAAAATGTAGAGTGTTGTGAGCATAGCAAAGAGTAGAGATTTGTCCCCCTTTAGGGTTCCTCTAGGGATTGTGGAATTCTAATCCTGATACATGTAGGAAATCTGGTTATCTGAATCTAGGGAGATCTTCTCCTTTTAAATATAGGATATCTTCTCCTGAATCTAAAGGCCATCAAGATATCTTCCTTTTGAATCCCTTGAATAAAGGGAATTGAGATTTTCCCATCCATAACATTAACAAAATATGATGTTGTTATACCCCCTTATAGACTTCAATAGCTTGAGAAAATAAAAAATAAAATAAAAAAAATTAATGGCAAAGAAGAACATTAACTTTGAAAGTTGGAGGTCTTGAAAAAAAAAACTTTGAAACTTGGAGGAATAGGTTAAATTATCCTGCACGAGTCTGCGAAACAGAAGTTAACTTGGTTTGAGAGATAAATTAAGTTAATTACACATATCCCTAGTATATTGGAAATTTTTTAATACAAACCGTTGGGTGGTTAGGGGGAGTCTAACTCACAACATCTTGATCAGAAATAGATACCTTAATTAGCTAATTAAGCTATGCTCATATTAACTTATAGTATATTTGAATTAACCGTGTTAGTTATTTTTTATTTTACTTTCCGTAAATTAAAATTTAGGTTGTTACGAATGTAATATAATTTAGGTTTAAATACTATATGTTGGGTTTTATGTCCTAAAACTCACAGTTTGAAAATGCCGAATATACTTTTATCATTCAATAAAGTTGTTATTGAAGGTTTTAATCAATAAGTAGTTATTGATCCAATAAAATGTTCTTAATAGATCTAAATCCAATAAACTAAGGATCCTAGACTGTTACATGAGACTCAAACTTTGTGTAGAGACATAAATATGGATCAAGTTTGAGTTAACAGTCTAAATGGTTTATAGTATAGGAATAAGGTTGGGCGCCTTATTCTGGGGACACTATGGATGTGGCCCACTTTGTAGCTATTACAAAAGATGTTATCCTAATTCGTTCATGTGAAAACATGCGAGTGGGGGCGCCCATGCAAAGAGTTTGCATAAGATCGGACCATGATATAGTTACTTTTACTTTATAACACCGTTTATTGTCTGAAACTGACTATCTCGACTTTGATGGCCTAGGTAATTC
>NW_019104551.1:141952-157887 GCF_001995035.1 Momordica charantia
GACACTTAGCCATGCCATGCATGAGTGGAATATGTGTTGTAAGCTTTTGGTGAACTTTGACATGCAAGAGTTGCATGTAATTTGCCTATTTAAGAGGTCTTTGTTCAAACATTGAAATCTCTTGGAACCTTTGGTCATTTGAGGTTTTTCAAAAAGCTTACATAACTCATTTTAGCTCGATATTTCTCTCAAATTTTCCTTGTCTAAAAAGATTCCCACCACTCTATTCCAAGCATTGAGAGTAGCTAGGAAGATCTCTTGGTGCTCCTCATTGGAGCTATTTGAAGAAATTTGAAAAACTAAAAAGGTATGTATTTCTCTACTTTTATCTAAGCACTATAATGTATGATCATGCATATTTAATCCTAGGTTGTATTATGCATCTAGATTGTTATTTCGATCCTTGCTCACTTCCGCTGCGCATGTATGTATATTTTCCATCACTATGGTCACCGTTAGTTTATTTTAGTCTACCTAACATATTAGTTTCTTACTTTCAAATTTTGTTCATTATTTTAATCTTGTACTTTTGATTGATTTTTTGACTTTTAGAACGTGAACATTTTGGTCATTTCATTTCTTTTTATCTCTTTTATTTCTATCATTATTTTAACATGACATTTCACTCACTGCATATTTTGAAATGTAAATAAAAAAAATGTGTATTAAAGAATTTCCATTCGGTATAGAATTTGTGTTAAAATTTTTTGAATTAGAATCTAAATTGATCACTTTTTCGAAATAGGTGGACCAAAGCAAATGTTTTGAAAGTACAATAATTAAAATGTAGAACATCTAAAAGTAGAGTGATAAAATGAACATTTTAAAACTACATAAACCCAAATAAACAAAAATCAAATGTACAAATACCAAATTAATATTTAAACTTACTATTTATTTGTAATTCTCTCTTAAACAACACAAAGACCTTATGACAAAACTATATCAATCTTCTATTATAGAAACTATGAATCACATAAAATAAAACATAGTACATAAACATAATCATCGAGCTTCATCAATTTATTTATTTACTTTTTACAAATTCAACGAAAAGCTAACAGATGACTTCAAAACGAAAAGAAAAACTTTGACACAACATAATCAACTGTATTAGAAAGAGATGGAGCTCGATCGTGCCATATATATTCAAGGTTCTTATTTAAGGTGTGACTCAATGTCCTTGGTGATACCATTCATGAGGTCGAGGTATTGGTAAGGATAAGGAGAACCATCATCGAGTTTCTCATATTCTAAGGTCAGAACTGCCAAACTATGTTCAGGACTCTTTGGTACAACTTTATATATTGCGTTGAAGGTTTTGTAATGCTTGAACACGTCTCCTTCCAACCCGATTAGGGTTACTGAGAGATTTTTGTCATCAAATTCCACTCGCTCTTTGAAAACTTCATCCTTACCATCTTATCAAATTACATGCAAAAACGAGGAGAGGTCAATTGCTTAATTAGATGCAAAAACAATAGAGGTCAATTGCATAGAATAGGAAAAGGGTGTTTCATGAAAGTAAATAAATAAATAAAGCCCCGTTCGATAACAATTTTGATTTTAATTTTCTATTTTTAAAAGTTAACGTTTCTTAAAAATACATCTGAACTCTCCGCCAAAGTAAAAAAAAAAAAACAAGTCTTTCAAAACTACTTTTCTTAATTTTCAAAATTTGGCTTAGATCTTGAAAATGTTTTTAAAAGATAGATACAAAAACAACAAAATACACCGGTGAAAGTTGAAAGTAGTATATTTATAAACTTTATTTTCACAAATAAAGAACAAAAAACAAAATAGTTATGAAAGGAGACTTAACAAATCATCATTGTTGTTATACGTACCGACGCTATACTTCCATATCTTGATGGAGCCATGGCCATGGGTGTCCCAATCACCTTCATGAACTTCAACTTGTTGGATGATTTTGGGGGAAACCTTGGGAACATGGAAAGCTTCATCCTTGAAGAGTTTGTAGTACTTCTCTGCAGGAGCATTTATTTCCAATTCACTCACCAACTTCCCAACAAGAGACATGGTTTCAACTTCAACACTCTCTTAGATTGCTTCACACGCACCACAACCAATACACCATTAATAATGGCTTCCCCTTTTATACACCTTCAGCATTGAGTTTATATTATTGTATTAATAATAATTCCTTTTTATGTAACTATGTGTTGATATAAGGATACAATGTCAATCGGGAACAAGATCCACGTAACAATTAGGGGC
The DNA here is from genome assembly GCF_001995035.1 of Momordica charantia. The sequence continues at coordinate 144,191 of NW_019104551.1, forward strand.
ACGTACCGTCTTAAATTTTGATTGAACTAAAATATTAATGGACTCTTTACAAGAATTTGACTTTTTGTATTGTGGCTTACACGTGCGGCTCTGTAATAATATCCATGCAATTTTGTCCTTGGTTCAAATCTCGAAGCTTACAAAAACTTGAATTGCTGCTGTTATAAAAAATGGAAAATATATGCAAATGGTTTCCTACCAAAGGTTATATATAAATTTAACATCAAAGTCCGTCTCCGGATATCAAACGTCAATATGAGTATAGTTCAATGATTAAGATATCTTCCTTTGAAGTTGGATGTTCGATTTCTCATCCTCATATTTATTGTATTAAAAAAATCTCTAGTTGAAAATGGTGATGTAGAAAATTTTAGGGTAGTTAAAATACTAGCAAAACAAATGGAAAAATGCAAATTAGCAACTACATTCTAATTTTGCAAAATAGCAAATTTTAGTAGTCTACATCATTAGTAAAAAGTCTAATTTACCCTCAACCAGACACCGTATCGAAACCCAATGCACTATTTCCTTCTTTTTGTTTCTTTCATTTTCATTCCCATATACCATTGATTTACCTTATTCAATTACTAGTATATCTTATTGATATAACTCTAATATGGTGTGCTGATGTACCATTAATTTACTTTATTCAATTACTGATATACTTTATTTATATACGTGATTTGATATACCTCGGATATATGTGTTGATATACATTATTATATACCGTTTATTACTTATATACATTAATGTACTTCATACTAGGTATATAAATTATTATCTATATACCTTGATGTACCCCATACTAGGTGTAAATCAGTTATAACTGAAATATCTTGATGTACTCTATATTAGGTATATCAATTATACCATAATGTATTGCAACTAAGGAATATCATTTATAACTAATTTACTGTGATCTACTTCATACTAGGTAAATAAGTTATAACTAATATATAATATTTAACAAAGCCGTCGTGAGAAGCTAACCCTTCCCAACCGTTTTTACAAACCGTCACGAGATATCTTATTTTAAACTAATATTTAAAAAAAAATTCCCCGACCTTATAAGAAAACCATTGGGAAATTTGACCACACCCCATGGCGGAGAGGTCTTATTTTAAAACAAATTTTAAAAAAAATATCACTCAACTGTTTTAAAACCGTCAGGCGAGGGTGACTTCTCCCGACTATTTGCAAGAAAATTGGGGAGAATATGACCTCTCCCGACTGCTTTTATCAAACATTGTGGGAGGTCTTATTTCTCCGGATGTATTATCTTCCATTGGGAGAATTGGATTTGGCAAGAGATTCCTCATGCGTCGGTAAAAACACCGTCAGCCAGAAAGTCTTGCAGTGATACCTTGATGTGTTCTATACTAAGTCTATGAGCTATAACTGATATACCTTGATATATTGCAACTAAAGTATATCAATTAACTTCTACGATATACCTTGATTTACTGCATAATTAGTATATCAGCTAACTAATATATCTAACATAAAATATGTCATTAATATATTCGAATAACGTTATTTATACACATTGATGTACTTAATACTATAGGTATATCATATATAACTATGTTCAGCCATCACTGATTTATTATTTATTCATGATAAACAAATTTTACATTTTATCTACAGTAAAATTAACCGTAATAAAAGTAGCAATTCTGTCATTGATATAACAAGTCTCTGACATACATTGTTTTGATATACCTAATTAAAACTCAAGCCACTACTAATACAAATGATATATATCATTATTTAATAGGTGCAAATTTACAACTTCTATTATTATGACAAACAGGTTTACAACAGCTGCATTTTATGAGCTTTCTGATCTCATCGATTCAAGGTATCCTTTTTTTTTCGTGACCTTTTCCTACTTGAAGTTTAATGATTGGATATAATAAATCCACATCAATCTCTATAGAACTCGAATCAGAATGCTTACTAGTAGGGGGAATAGAACCATTATAAAGTGGTGGACAATTTACTAGCCATATAGTACTTAGAAACATATAATAAGGATTCAAATGAAGCCCACAAATAAAACCAAGCGCATGAGTACAAGGAATTTCATCCAAATCACAAACACAGCCGACTTCAACTTTTAGAATTGAACTTTTCCAAAAACTTATCAACTTTATCTTCACAACACTATTGATAGGATCAACCTAAAATGAAAAAAATTAATGGACTATAAAAGAAAAAAGAACATTAGAAATCAATAAAGTAATTACCATTAAGTTTCTTGATTCATAAAATTGTTTACCCTTAGCCTACAAAAGCTGATGGAGAGTAGATCTTGCTGAGAATGGAATACAATAAAGAATATCAGTTATAGTAGATAAAGAATATCAGTTATAGTAGATATATCTAGTATGGAGTACATAATGGTATATCAATTATAGCTGATATATCTAGTATAGTATGTTGCTATCGGCTAATAAATCTGAGGATAAAATTAAAATAATAAAAAAATCTAAAATAAGAATTGAAAAAAAAAATTGTCAAATTGCATAAATTTAGCTACGTATTGACCAAAAATTTATGTGGTTTATTTTGATAGTTGTCCACCTAATGGTAGCTTCACTTGTCAAAGGATAAGTAATTTAGTTAAAAACTTTAAATTCAAGTCTCTACCTTACGTTTTAATATATTTGAGTTTTCGAAAACAGAAAACAAAATTGTTATCGAGAATTTACTATCTTGATTAACTTTCAATGATACTCATCATTAGTTTTATTTTATTTTAAAAAAAAACATTGATTTGGATGGGGGATAATTTTAAAATATTTCTATTTTAACATCATTTAATGAAGATGTTGTCGCAACGTCATCGCGACGCGGAGCGGCCGTCATCTCCTGATGGGTCTCTTTAGAGATTACGGTTTGGAGTCACCACCAATCATCTATGAGGTGTGATTGGTCACCTATTTTAAAAATTTGGTCTACGAAAACAGATTTTTGGTTCGGGGGTCGACTGAGCGTAGGAAGGTGTTAGCACCCAGTTCATATACAAACTTCTGTTCTTAAGTAACCTACCACTATGCCAACATCACATAATACAACTTAGTTTTAATTCTTATCATACAAATCTTTATTTAAAAAAATTGTTTAAAAAAAATAAAATAAAACTAAAACTAAAACCGAAAAATAATAATAATAATAATAATAATAATAAAAAATAAAAAAATTATTTTGTTTTAGATTTGAAATTTCTCTAACAAACTTCCTTAAAACTAAAAAAAACATTTAAAACAAACTTGTTTTAAAAAAAATATCATATTTAAAACAAACTTATTTTTTTAAAAAAAATCATATTTAAAACAAACTTGTTTTTTAAAAAAAATCATATTTAAAACAAACTTGTTTTTTAAAAAAAATCATATTTAAAACAAACTTGTTTTTTAAAAAAAGATCAAATCATATTTAAAACAAACTTATTTTAAAAATAACCAAATCATATCTAAACAAATTTATTTTAAAAATAATCAAATCATATTTAAACAAATTTATTTAAAAATATATATATATATATGAAATTTAAAACAAGCTTATTTAAAACAAATAAAAAAATGAAATCATTTCTAAAACAACTTTTTTGAAAGAAGGAAGTGAATTTTTCTTGGTTTCTCTGTATGGGTGTTTTCTCTGCCTTCTCCTCCCCACTGCAGCCCTCCTTAAATACACCTAAAAAGGGCAAGAGAAGAGAGAAAAAGAGGGAGGAGAAGGAGGGGGAGGGATACACGTATCAAGGAAAAAATCAAGGCAGAAAAAAACTGTTTTTTTTAAATCTTAAAATCAATTAAAAAAACCAATTATTTTCAAATAAAATCTAATTTTAAAACTTAATTTGATTTAGTTAAAACTTTACATTAAATTTTATAATAAAGTAAATTATGTTATTTTAAACTAAATCAATAAACATAAAAAAATAATAAATAAATCAGTAATAAAATTTTTTTAAAAACGAAAGCGAGTCGGACCAAGTACGGTGTCTACAGATGTAATTTATTTGAAACATATTCCAAAAAGATGTTATTGTTTGAGACATATCCATATGATATCAAAGTTTGTCACGTGAAATTTTGTCTGTTTTGACTTACAAATTTGTCTCATTGATACCCTAAAATCTCTCCTCTCTCATCTTAATTATTTTCGTTCCCTCTTCATTAACCTACCTTATCTCGATGATAAGAAATGAAATAGTTTTGAGACTTTTTTCTCATTTATAGATTATGATGGATCGTTCTTTAATTTGAACTTTTTCTCAAATAATTATTGGTTTGTAGTTACTCTCAAGTATACATCACTTTATCTAGGCTCTCCTCTTCTATTATAGCACGTCACCTGTTCGATTCAATCACAATTTTTTTGTGACTATATTATTGCACCACCGCTTTATTCAGCATCTAAAAATTCTATCGAGAAAACAAAGTTTGAACATGACTCTAATACTTGTTGGCAAATGATCCCTCTACATCTCTATAAGCAATTATAAAGACGGTTCAACTTGAATATAAGCCTTCATAAATTTAATTATTTGAAGTTCACTAAAAGATCTCGTACCAATACAAATATTATCTCATTTTCCATATAATACATTTGTCACACATCCAACAAAAATATATTATTGTTTGAACACGTAGGTAGTACCTAAAAATTTTCCATATTATGTCAGAAATGGTTACTTTTGACTTTGAAATTTGTGTCTTATTCACTTCTTTAAAATTATCCTCTCTCTTCTTAATTATTTATACCTTCCTTTTCTCTCTCAATTTAATCGCCACTTTCCCTGTTTAATTATATTTTCTTCGTTATAAAAAATAATATATATATATATATATACACTAGTATTTTAGCACCTACTTTATTTTATATATATATACACCCACTATTAGATTCAAAATAGCTTGAAATTTATAATACATATGAAGTAAAATTAAAGAAAAAATCTAAGCTAGACAATCAATATTCAAATTCTCGACTTCTTCAGACTTTGCAAAATTCAAATAAAAATTATATATATAAATAATAAAAATAAATAAATTATATCGAAGGAAGATGACAAAATTTAGTTTGTAGTTTTAATATATTGTCGTTATTGAAAATATATCTATATATATTACATAATCTTTTGTAGTTTTAATCTAATTTTTGTTTCTTGAATTCTTATAATTAAAATATTATATATATAAAAGATTAGAATTAAAAATTTTGGGGGTAAGAATGTGAAGAGAGGTTAGTCCGTAAGTTTTTATATTTATTTTATTTTTCAATTGAGATATTTAACATTGTTTATGCAGAGGTTGGAAGTTAACTTGATATTTACGATAAATTTAATTAAAGAAAGAAACATCAATTCTTTATGCAATTAAGATGATTGTGTATATCAAGTTAGAAGAATAAACATTATTATTACTAATCAATAAAGAAATAACACTAAACAGACAATGAACAAATTTTTTTAAAAAATAAATAAAAAAAAAAGAGAGAGAGAAGTTTTGTGTAGTTGTAGAATTGAAAGAATTTTGTAAAACTATTAAGACTCTCAAAATTCTAAAATTTAGAAATTTTATTATTATTTTTTAAATAAATTTAAAAAAAATCTGAAAATCAAAACAAACCCACGGAATTGAAATAGAATTTCAAACGGCAAAAGAAAAAATATAATAAAAAGAAATCAAAACAAAACCTACTCATAAATTAAGGGCATATATGGTATTGAATAAAAATTGAAGGGTAATATTACTAAAAAAATTATTCTACATCCGTACTAATATAAATATATTATAAATATAGATATACTGATTAATAAATTTTAAAATACAAAAATTAAGAAACAAGAACAAAGATTGAATTATATATATATTTACCTCTCACCAATATTCAAGGATGCTAAACATGAACAATAATACTCTGAAAAATTGGAACGCAATCTTATACACTCAACCTTAAAAATCAAAATATTGTTAGAGAGAAAAAATGGGGGAAAATAATAAGAAGAAGAAGAAAAAAAATCTCACAATATTGTTAAAAATAAGTGAAAGAAAGTCTTTTTATATAATGATAAAAGAAAGGGGTTGCAAAACTATTAAAATTCTACCACCTTTTAATATTATATAATCAAACACTATTAAATGACAATGAAAAAAGCCCTTTACATTCTTAACACTCATGTAAAATTAAGTGGAATTGAAATCAAATTTTAAAAGATAAAAAAATCAAAACAAAACCTACAAAATTAAAACAGGATTTGAAAAGGTCAAAAGAAAGAAAAACAAAAAATAATAAAAAAAATCAAATCAAAACTAACCCATAACCCACCTAGAAATTGGAAAAAAATTTCAAAAGGCAACAAAAAAAAAAAGAAAAAATTCAAAACAAAACCTAATAAGTTATAGACATGTTTAGTATTAGTTAAAAATGAATGGTAATATTGTAAAAAATAAAAAGAAATCAAAATATTGTGAGAGATAGAAAATGGGAAAAAAAGAATACCGGTTGTCGATCAACTACACTTTCAACCTGATCTTAGGCTCTGACTCATCCTCAAAGAATAAGAAGAAAAAAAATAGAGCTCACAGTATCGTTGAAAATGAGTGAAGAGAGTCTTTTTATATAGAATGATAAGGAGGTTGAAAAACTTTTAAAATTCCACAACCTTTTAATATAATTAAACACTATTAAATGATGATGGAAAAAACTCCTTACATTCTTAACATTTATGTAAAATTAAGTGAAATTGAAATAGAATTTTAAAAGACAAAAAAACAAAAAATATTAAAAAAAATCAAATAAAAACTCATGCATAACCAACCCACGAAATTGGAAAAGAATTTCAAAAGGCAAAAAAAACAAAAAACAAAACAATTGTAAATATTAAGTATAAATGATTTCAAAAAGAATAATTAATTGTTAATTATAGAAATGAAATTCTAAATTCAAATAATTATAATATTTAATATTTAAACCATAAAATTTAAAAGTTTCAGACAAAAAAAATTAGAAAGAGATGAAAGAAAAAAAAAATAAAGAGAAAGAAGACAATGAATTAAAAGGAAAATATATCTAAAAAAGAGGGAAAATAAAATAAAACAAAACAAAAAATTAGAAGGAAAGGAATTTGGATAAGCGGGAAGAGAGAATCAAAGAGAGAAAATTAGAATTAAACGAAGGATAAATGAGTGGGAGAGAGAAGAGAGATACACGAAAAAATGTGGGAGAGAAACGTAAATGGATGGAAGGATAGTTTAAATATAAATGAAGGGCATGTATTATATTAAGTAAAAAAATTAAGGGTAATATTGTCCAAAAAATATTTCTTCTACGTCCGTACTTTTTAATCTATTATACATTATAGATATATTTCCTTCCTTATCCCTATTTAATTTGCTCCCTCACTTTTAGATTTTAAATAAACTAATTGAAGGAAATTATAAATTTTTGTTGGATAGCGCAGAACCATAAATTTTTTAATAAATTCACATTTAAAATATGTAGAATTGAACTTGGAATCAATTTGGTTCACAAACTTGGCCCACAACCCAAATTAACATGAGACCAGGCGGATTAATATTTAAATTTAGATAAATTTACATCCACTCACAGAGTTGAGCTCTCCAACCGGCTCCGTTTTTCTCCATCGCCCATCTCCATTTATCCCGTTCGAAAGGAGATTTTCATCATTCCTTCTTCTCCAATCATTTCTGCCTACCTTCGTCTCCAGCTGACTTCTGTCTGCCTTCATCTCCGGCCGCCTCCGTTTTTATCCGTCACTAGAGCAATTTGTCTCTGTTTATCCCAATCAAAAGGTTTGCATTTCAACTCGAGAATTAACAAATCCCATAAAATTAAAGAAATAGACTCAATCATTTGAACCACACACGGGGGGCTGGCTTAAGGTCGTAAAGAGCCTTGTGAAGGCGACAAACAAGATGAGATGATCCATATATCTGAAATCCTTCGGGCTAATCCATAAAAACAAAATCAGTAAGTATACCGTAGAGAAAAGCAGTGTTTATATCATTTTGACGAATACTCTACCCATGAGTAAGGGCCAACGTGAGAAGAATGCAGATGATGATAGGCTTCACAACAGGACTGAACGTCTCAGTGTAGTCAATATCCAAGAATTGATGAAATCCTCTTAGCAACAAGACGAGCTTTGTACCAGGCAATCAAACTATCCGAATTCCTTTTTATTTTGAAGACCCATTTGTAGCCAACTACGTTATTATCATAAGGTTTAGGAAAAATGTCTCATGTACCATTCTGAATTGAGGCACCATATTCTTCTTGCATAACACATCTCTAATGCTCAAACCTTAAAGTTTCTTTGACAGAGGGAGGTTCGTGTTTAACACAATTCAGCAAAATAGCCTTGGATCTAAAAATGTAATTCTTACTTATAATAATCATTGAATGCAAATTAGAGGAAGTAGACGACACAACAGTAGTAGAAGGTATAGTATCAGTAGTGGAATCATCAACTACAGAAGCAGGGGAAGAAGATAAGGTCAAGATTAGAGTCTGTTGAGGAAGAGATATCAATATTAAGGATAGTAGATAGTAGAAGATGAAATATGAGGTGAAGAACTATTAAGAGAAGAAGCAAATAATAAAGGAACAGTAGGCATGGTTTGAGAAATATTTGAAGAAGGGGAGTAAAGACTATAGGAGATTTGGTGAAAGGGAAGGAAGATTCATCGAACAAAACAAGACTTGAAATGAATAAATGACCATTAAGAGACAATTACATGTAACCTTTATGCATAATACTATAGCCAATAAAAGTGCACACACGAGAATGACAGTAAAGCTTGTGGGAATTATAAGGCCGTAAACAAGGATAACACTTACATCAAAAAATCTTCGAGGAAGAATAGTTAGTGATTGACCAAAGAGCTTCTCCAAGGGACTCACATCATGAAGAATAGTAGTCGGTAACCTATTGATGAGATAAAAAGCAGTAGAAAGAGCATCATCCAAAAAATTCAAGTGGCATATAAGATTGAGACAAAAGAGCAAATTCTGTGTCCACAATGTGACGATGTTTTCTTTCAACAATATCATTTTGTTAGGATGTGTAAGGATGTGTAAGTTTGTGTTCAATACCATGAGTTTTTAGATGAGTGGTAAAAGTTTTGAACTCACTACCCCATCATATTGAAAATGAATAATAAAGATTCCTAACATTTTCTCAACAAGTGTCTTGAAATTGAAAAAAAGACTTGAAATGATTCTGATTTATATTTGAGAAAATAAATCCATAGTATAAGAAGAGTAGACATCAATAAAACTAATGTAATATAAAAATCATTACGAGATAATTTAAAGAGGGACCCCACAAATCTGACACAATTACTTTCAAAAGGGTTGTATAATTGGTCAAAGAGGGGTAAATGGGAGAGCCTGAGTTTTACCAATTGCACACACATGACAGAAATTAAGAGAACTATCATTAGACAAATTTGGTACACAAGACCTAGCAATATGTTTGACAATAGATGGGGTAGGATGCCCAATACGTCGATGCCGAAGATCTAAAGAATATGAACTACAAGCATTGGGTAAAGGGGATAAAATTGAAGTAGACAAAGAAACACATTCTTGTAGTGAATAAGAATCGTTTGAATTTGAAGAAAGGGGTTGATGCTTGGATAGGTTTAACCTGTAAAATCCGTCATGAAATGTCTTGGAGCAGCACCTTGCTAGTAATTTGGTCCTTCACATAGCAAACAAAAAGGTGAAATTCAAAATATACACTATTATCTTTGGAAAATTGGCTCACGCTAATCAAAATTCTTGGAAATATTAGGGACATGAAGCAAATTATTGAGGTAAAAAAGACAATTAGAAGAAATAATGGAAGAGTAATCAATATGAGAAATAGGCAGATGTGCACAATTGCCTACATGAACCTGATTCCCACCGTAATATTCAAATCCAACAAGTAGATTGTTAAAGTTGTGAGTAAGATGATTCGTTGTACCATAATCCAGATACCAATTACAATCTTGATTTAGATCCGGAGCAACCATCATTGCTGACATATGAGGATAAGGAGAATTGCCTATAGGATAAGGCGAACTAGAAGTGGGGGTTGTTGTTGAGGTGGATCGTAGCGAGAATAGCATTTGAGTATCGTGTGACCAAATTTGCCACAAAGTTGACACTAAATTCAGTTACTATTATTCCAATTTCGGCCTCCTCCTCGATTAGAGTTATCATTCCATATTCGTCATTTCCCTCTCTAGTTATTATCTTTGGAATTATCATTCTCCTTAGTTGTCTGGTTGTGAACCATCAAATTTTTTTGTAGGAAGTGTGTCATTTGTGCTTATCATCTTGCTTTCATTTTTATTTTCTTGCGCTAGTAAGAGAGACATAACTTCTTATGAATTGTTTGTGGCCCAGTCTTGGCTGATATCATCGAAATCATAGATTCATATTCAGAATCTAATCGAGCCAAGACATACATGATATTGTTCTCTATTGAAACAGTTTTTCCAATAGCAGCTAGGGCATAAATGTTTTTTTTTTTTTTATCTTTGAGAAATACTCTTTCATTGGCGAACCTCATTTTTGCAAAATTTGCAATTTTGATTTTTTCTTCATAACTTGTGCAAGATTCCTTGAAGTGAAAATGACACGATCCGTCCCAAAACACCTACTAGTCATAGAACAAATCGCACTGACCACAAACCCTGACTAACTATGGAGTCCGTGGTCAATTTCTTCTTTTTAACTATCACCTGAACTTTGACTAACAGGCTCTGAATGAATGTGCAATAAAATAATAAACTTTACCGAACAACCATTCTAAACATTCTTTTCCAACAAAATGGTGCTAATAAAACTTTTTACAAACAAACCAAACCTACATAGAGAATGTCATGCAACTGATCTTGAACTACTCTAGGTGGTAGAAACTGATCTACTTTCTCCTTACAACTTAGAAACTTAGAAACTCAGTTACAACATGGGGGAAAAACAAATGATAAAGAGGAAGAAGTTTGTAAGACTAGTCAAAAAAAAGAGACCATGAGATTGAGATAGATGTTGAGTAAGAGCAGTTTTATGGTTATGGCTTCCACGAAGGTAAGAGAATTGAGAACAGAGCTGCAAAGGTTACTTTATAAGGGTTATATTCGTCCAGAAAAAGTAATTGTTGTTGGCTATTTAAGCAGGAAGTTTAATTGTTCAAGAATTTCGCCTACTGCAGTTAGTTTATCCTTGTTAAGTAGGTTACAACATTGGAATGCATAATTATAAGTTGTTGATATTATGGTGTTTTATTGGTCCAATTCCAGATAAGATTTATTTTCAAAGATAGAATTGTACAAGCTCAACTTGGGTATGCAGTGTGGATTAAGATAAAGAAAGAAGTAAAATAGATTAGTTTCTGCCACCTAGAATAGTTCAAGAGTTGCATGACATTGTGTATGCATGATCAAAATAATTATTGATTTTACTAAATCTAACTTGTAGAAGTAGTGAGACCAGGTCGAATCCCAAAGAAACCAATGAAATTAATTTCTCAAAGAAAAAAAAAATAGGTGGTTTTGAATTTAAATAGATAAACTAAAAGGAAAATGAAAGTCAATCTTACCAAACTTCCAATCCAAATGTGTGATTTTCATCTAATTGTAATATTGATCATAGACTTTACACAAAATTAGTTTATTGATTCAAGAACTTAGTCTACTTACTCGAAAAAGTCGTGGTAAGTTTTAATTCTTCTAATTTAATTAATTTAGACCAAGCATCAAAATTAAATCTTATTAATTAATCAACTAGGCACAATAGCATTACATATTAATCAAAGAATAACATTAAGGTTAATGAGAAATAACTAAACCAAAATCAGTTAATTTGAGATAGTTGCAAGTTAATTAATTTTGTCTATTTGTTTCCCTCGAGTCTATTATGCAAGCTATGTAAACATGGAAAAGCCATAAATACACACACATAAGCCAACTCCTTGCTACTTAATTCAATCGTTTATGACAATTACGGATCACAAACTCATGGGTAGTAGTAGAACAATTAGTATGAATTAAAGCGTCAATTTAATTAATATAAACTGTTCATAAATAATAAGAACAAAAAACAAAGAATACTTGAAAAAGAAGAAATCTCTATCTCGAGCCTCCCAAGCTTACAATCGGACTTGAATAACCCTTGAGTTGGAAAAATTAAAGTCTAGCCACTCATGGTAGTGAGATAAATTGTATTTAGGAGAAGAGAGCTTTTTGTTGGAACTTGGATGATGGAACTCCTCAGACTTCTCTGTTTTTAGAGATTAATTGGGAAGATCCTATTTAAAAGAAAACAAATTAAATAAAAAAATTCCTAATCAATTTTTGAATAATGTTTCCTACTTTGATTATATCTATTTATTTATTTACAGTTGAGCTCTCCTCAATTTTGAATATCTTCAATCAATCATAAAATGATAAATTATAATTAAATTCAAATATTTAAACATAATAAATTAATAAAATGTAAAATAAATATATAAAATATGGGTGTATTTTTTATTTTATCAGTGTCGGAAGTTTGTAAAAAGTTTTATTAGCACATTTTGATAGAAAAGAATAATGTTTAGATTGGATGTATAAATGGTTGTTCGGTAGAGATTATTATTTTATTGCACACTCATTCAAAGTTTGTTGGTCAAAGTTCAGCTTAAAGCTAACAAGAAGTTGACTATGGACTCCGTAGTTAATCGGGGTCTATGTCTAAGACTAGTATGTGTTTTGGGACGAGTCATGTCAAAAAATTTGGAGTAGGCTATTCCAAATTTTCTCGGAAGAATTACAATGCAACATTTGCTCCAATATATATCTTCATTCATCAATATCTCAAAAGTCAAGACAGAATTAGTTTATCTTGCTGCTTCCATTGGGAAAATACCGGATTAGGAGTTCATACAGTAGAATAAGAGTTTTCAACATTCTCGAAGACTTTTGGTGGTGGCTCCTAGGGTTGTAAGAACCTGAAATTTGCAAAGGGAAAAAGTTATCATCATTAAGTTTCACGGTGCAAATCTTATTATCTAGATTTATCGATTGAGTAGCTTGATCATCGCTTTCTTCCATTTTTACTGTCTCTGTATTTGACGAATCAATTGACATCAAATTTTTACATGCTGCAATTTGGAGAGCTTAGTCATTTGACGGTACCTCTGATATATTCAGGAGAAACCCATAACCTCTCTTTAAAATTGATGGTTTTGTGATACAGGGAAGTCACACATGTGTTTAGAGATGAAAAATCTTGATCAAAACTAAAAGATATATTTAACAACCAAATCTCATAACAAAAAAATAAAAATAAAATCTAAACTACTCAACTAGTTAGATACGTAAAAATATATACAACTTCTAGACACCGTATTTGGTCCGGCTCGCTTTCGTTTTTTTTATTTTTTAAATTTATTACTAATTTATTTATTATTATTATTTTTTATTTTTTTTTATGTTTATTGATTTAGTTTAAAATAAGATAATTTACTTTATTATAAAATTTAATGTAAAGTTTTAATTGAATCAAATTAAGTTTTAAAATTAAATTTTATTTGAAAATAATTGGTTTTTTTTTTAAAATTGATTTTAAGATAAAAAAAAAAAGTTCTCCCCTTTTATTTTTTCCTGTATCCCCCCTTCTTCTCCTCCCTC
>NW_019104551.1:173066-191002 GCF_001995035.1 Momordica charantia
TTTTACCAAACAACTATTTTAGATAAAATGTTTTTTTTAATATAAAAAAAACTTTCGTTTTTATAAGATTTCAAATTTTAAAACATTTATATAAATATTAAGTGATATCTTAGGATGTTGGCACATTGATAAGAAATTTATATACGGACTTTCACATCACAAGTTCAAGTCTTGATGGCCCTTACACTAAAATTATTTTTTTTATTTATTAATTTTTCTTTTCTACTAAATAATTATTTCGAAAATCCCAATGACAGAAATTGGATCTTTCCAATATTCTCGAGGTGATAATTTGTTTTTCTAATGGTCTTTGCGCCACTCATGCTTGTTGGTTCATATTTTACGATAAAATATGAACCAATAAATTTGGGACATTTAAAATCAAACACAAAAGTATTTTTCTTTTTGGAGCAAAGTATAATAGGATAATTTTTTACAAAATATGGTACCGTTTTCGAACGGGTGTTGTAGGGTGCTAACACCTTCCCTACGCTCAACCGACTCCCGAACCAAAATCTGTTTTTCGTAGACCAAGTTTTTAAAATAGGTGACCAATCACACCTCGTAGATGATTGGTGGCGACTCCAAACCCTAATCTCGAAAGAGACCCTTCAGGAGATGATGTCGGCCGCTCCGCGTCGTGATGACGTTGCGACACAACTAATATATTCCATAATTAAAAATAACAAAAAATCTCACTAATTAGAGTAAATGAAACCTTTTAAAATGTTCGTTTTTATTTAGTGGTAAGTGGCCTGCTCCCCTTCTCCTCTCCGTGAAGATTGTGAAGGGTGTCCGTTGTCTCTCAATCCTCTAGCTGGGTTTTTTTCAAAGAGTGTTCATCCTACTTTCCTGCTGGTTTCTATGATGGTGGACGGTGGTCGGGTGTCGAAGATCTCCCCATTGGATGTTGATAGTGTTGTTACAGTTGACAAAATCAAAGGCAATGTTGTTATGTATGTTCAAGTCGTTTTGAACCTATGATTTCTTGAGATGATTCTTCATCTTCATTGCATCCTAGTTTAGAGAATTTCCATAGTCTAGAGGCAAGAACAACAAGCGGCGATCGGCTCGAACACCATTTCGGAATCTGAGAGGCTATCAATCTTAATTGTATTGAGATCCGTGACCAGCATGATTTGAAAATTTTGTCTAATCTTTCCTTACTTGTCATGGTGGAAACTAAGGCAAATTTGGAGGCAATTATTCTCTTCCAATTCTAAATATGTCATAATTGACGAGAGATTGACAAGATCTCTCGATTAATTGAAGAGTCTTCCCAACATCATTGAATGAGGTTGAGGATGTTGTATCTTTGGAGAAGATTTTTAGTGGGCTAAAATTTGTTCATGTTCCTAGTTCTTTGAACATACAAGATGTTTTACTGGCCAATGTGTCATTTCTCTTATCGTTTCTCTGTCTTTTAGGATAATTGTTTTTCTTTCTGGATTCTGATTGTGGTGCCTGGTCACCACTGTTCTAATGTAACAATTAGTGGTCATATTTCTTTTTAATGCAGTGTTTTTTAATAAAAAAAAATGTACATTTTTATTCATGTACTTTTAACTTTGTTTTGTTCTAATGTTTATACTTTCAAAATGTTTGTTTTGATCATCACTTAAAAAGTAATTATTTTGGTTTCTATTTGCAAAATTTAAATACAAACTTTACATAGAATGAAAACGGTTTAATATAAATTCATTGTTACATTTTAAAAAATATATTGAATGTATTGTCGGGATGAAATTGTAATAGAAAAATGAGATTAAAAATAAAATAAAAATACTAAAATAGTCACTTTTAAAAAGTACAAATACCAAAACAAATATTTTTAAAATTACAACGACTAAAATAAATCATAGGTGAAGTACAATGATAAAAATTAACCAAAACTGAGAGTATAAGAACCGAAATAGTATTTTAACCTACATTTTGCACTTTTCAAAATAATATAGTTTCATTTTCATTTTCATTTTTTTGAGTTCGTTTGAAAGTTTATTAAAAAATTATAATGTGGTACTTTCTGAAATGATAAATTTATGAGAACTTTCTTTTTTCTTTCTTTTAAAAAATAATGTTGTATATAATACATAGGAATAATGTAAAAATCAAATTAAATTATACTTTAAAGATAACTTGATCGGTGAGGCATTCATATAATAGATTATTTAAATAAATTATGTCTTACCAAATATTAACGATTGATTATTTCTAATGAAGAATATATTATGCAATTAATTCTTGTATGATTTGAGTGGTTAATGTTATAATAACACGAATTTAAGAAACTGGTGAAAATTAAGAATGACTCGGAGTATGTTTGATATGCAATTCAAACAATATTATTTGTTTTCACATTTATTGAATAAAATAGATTTAGTAAATATCTATTTGTCTCGTTTATTTTTTAAATTAGATGATAGTGGAAATTCAAAAAAAGAACATTTTTAATCTTATTTTATTAGATATCCCTTGTATGTTTTTTTTTTCAAGGCAATTAGGGTTTGAAAAAGTTCCAAACTTAAATACTTAATGGCCAAGCCCATTGTTGGCAAATCCTCCCAGAAGAAAATCCAACAAAAAATAAACTCTTCACAATTTTCTCTCTCTCATGTTTTTGCTTTTAATGGCTTTTTTTTTTACTCTCAATTTCACAATAACTTTTGGATTTTAAATTGTGAGACATGAGAATTCAGAGAATTACGATAAGCATCATTTCAATTTTTTTTTAATTAAAACATGTAAAATATATTAGAAATTATATAATATTGTAAACTAATAATATATATAATTTATGACATACATGTTTATAAAGTAATTAATAATATTTTATATTGAACTAAATATTACCACTAATTTATAAATATATTAGTAAATACCACACTATGTACAAATTTTTAAATTGAGATTTAATTTCCAAATCTTTTGTCTCAAATATATATTTGAAAACATTGAAAGGATGGAATATATCCATGTTTTCAATAAATATAATTACAAATATAATATATATATTTTTCAATTTTATTGATATTATTGTAATTTATTCTATGTATATTTTTCAATAAAATAATTGGTGAATATTAATAACACATTACTCAAAGTATATATTTTTTATTTTACATGATAACCACTCATTTACATAAATCCATAATTAAACATAGATATTGGTTAGCTATAATAATAGTGATCCTTATTTAATTTACATATTAGTTAACTTTATTGACAGTAACCATTGATTTATTTTTAAAACAAATATTAATATACATGGTGGATAATTAAAAATATTATCATATTAATATAAATTTACAAAGATACGGTCTATTTGGAATATATTAGAAATATTATTTTTTGAGAAATCGAAATGGTCAAATTTAAGTGAAGTTTAACGTATTATTAATCTGAGCTTGAACATTTTAGTTTATTTTAGGTTAAAAGATACATTTGGTTATGTAATTTCGCTAAAGTAACAATTTAGTCTCTAAGATTAAGATTTAGTTTGTAATGTTTTAGTACTTGAATTTTATATGTAACAATTAAGTCCTTATAATTTAAAGTTTGTAACAATTTAGTCTAAATTTAATTAAGTTCTTATATATATAGATTGATAAACTAAAGAGAGTCCAAATATGTTTATAAATTAGAAAGATTAGAAATTATTATTTAATAAAATTTGACTCTCTTTTAATAATTTTTTTTATGATAGGGACTAAATTATAACAAATTTTAAACTACAGGAGTTAAATCGTTACAAACTAAAATTGAGGGACTAAATCGTTATTGTAGTAAAAGTATAAGGACCAAATGTATTTTAAATTATAACAATAAACTAAAATATGTTATTTTAGTTTATTTTATCGTCATGAGAGGTTTGAATATCCACTCACTTATTGAATTAAAAAGAAAAAAAAAAAAAGTCTCACCCCTCTCTCTTCATAATCATTTACTATATAATATTCCCTCTTTTCTCTCAAGTTAATTATGCTCTCTATCTCTCGATTTAATCTGCTCCCTCAATCTCACATGTCTCTTTCTATTTTTATTATCACATTATTCAATATCTAAATCAAAATTTTCAGAATCTATTAAAAGGGTTATTGGAGGAAATTGCATTAGCACTCGGAAAGTATAAATAATTTGCCAATTTGAAATCAAAATATCGGAAATTTGGAATCTTCATCTTTATACGTTGAACTAAAAAAAGTGTAAAAAGTATAATTGGATGGTGGTTCAAAAATAGATTTATCAAAATCATTATTTTTTTTAATTTGAATGACATGATTTTAATTATTTTTTTTAAACGAGTACGTCGTCTCTTTAAGAGACAACAAACCGTACATTTAGTCATGTGTTGTAGGCCAACTCTTCAAGAGACGACTTGTTACCATTCTTTAAAAACAATTAATTCAAATTTTGACCCAAAAACGGAGCATTGGCTTCTTGGCTTTCAAATACTTCCTTTGGCTTGTTCTATGGCGTTGCACTCGTTGGACCCATTTCCCCCCACCTCACCAACCTCTTCTTCCTCCACCGCCTCGAGTTGTAGAAGCAACAACTTCTCCAACACAATTTCGGTGGAGACTCATCATATTTCAGCTTTCGATTTCTGAATTTGAGTCCCAACAGACTTCGTAGAATCATTCCCCATCTTTGAATCATTTTTCTCATAGTTTGTTCCATTAATATTTATGGAAACAATTCTTATAGTACCCTTTCACCTACTTTTTTTTTCACTTAGTTTAAATTTTAAATGTTAGTTATATCAATATTTTTAAATGGGTTTGTTTTAAGATTTCGTTACATCTTATTAAACAGATTTTTTATAAGATTTCGTTACATCTTATTAAACAGATTTTTTATATCTAGATTTAGTTTAAAGTTTGTTCTGAAAAAAATAAAATAAAATAAAAAACTCTTGACAACTGTGTCACATATTGGACTTTTCTTTTCTTTTTTTCTTTTAAGAACAATTGCAAGTGGTCAAGGGAGACCTAAAACACATGGTGCAGGATTTATCGTCTCTGGGTCAAAGACCGATGTCTTAACCATTGATCTAAAGTTAATTTCTAGGTAAAGGGTCATATAAGTGTCACGTAGGTGTCATGAAAGCCTCGTCGGTTGGAGATGCACATATTAAGGCTATCATTTTATGTCTTATATTAAAAAGAAAAGGAAAAACATAATCCTAGACGGGGATATAGAACAATCCGATTGTGCAATTCTGGTTCGAATTATACAATCCCGATCCAAGATTCATGCCATTTCCAGGTTTTTTTTTTTAATTTGTCATAAAAGGTTTTATATTTGGCACTTTGGAGGACTTGATCCGTAAACCTATAGGATAGCAAGAATGGCTACTAACGACCCTTCCATTTACCTTTGTTGTTTTTCTTATGTGTTCTTAATAAATAGTTGAAGTCTGGTTTTGTTTTATTTTTATTTATTTGTCTTTTTGCCTCAATCTCTTTTTTAGCGTGTCATAATAACCTTCATGATTTATTTTTCTGTATTTGTTACAGAAAATATGGCAATGATGATAAATACACCAAACATCCCTAGGACAAAAGTTAGGAGGACTATAGTGAATAACATGCAGAAGATTTATCCCTATATATATTTTGAACCGAGTCATGAATTGGATTTATTATATTTAGTCCAGTTCATAATCCAAGTTAATAATCAACTTCAAATGATTATTTTGAAAGGAGGTTTACTGCTAGATGATCTTACATGATCAAAGACAGAGTGTTTTAAGATCACTCTTACCTCTTGAGTGCCTTAAGACCTTCTTAGATAATGTCTGGAGTCAAAAAGTGGAGATGACCTTTATGAAATAGTGACCAAAGCTTTTGTGTATGAGCTCAGTATACGAGCTGCTTTGGAAAGGCATAAAGCCTCAGTCTATGGAGAAAGGATCTGTCTCGACCGAAACAAACATGGAGTGATTGTTTGCAACCACAAAACTCTAGCAGTTCTTTGTGAAAGTTTTAAGAGTTCATTTCCTGTTTGTTTGATGAAATTGTAAATGTTTTCATGTACATGTTTTATGTATATTTTGTTGATATATATATAATAATGATGAATTGTGCCCATTTTCGGGCTTTTACTGTGAGCGTTTGAATGATGATTGTGTTTTATTATTCTCTTATACTTTTTGGTAAAGTATTTGTTTATTTTACAATATGATAAGTTTGTCAATAATTAT
This sequence comes from Momordica charantia, assembly GCF_001995035.1. The sequence continues at coordinate 179,269 of NW_019104551.1, forward strand.
TTTGTTTTTAAACATTGACGATGATTTGGAAACTTGGTGAAATTTCAACTCGATGTTGAATAAAATAATTATGATAAAATTTATTTAAAAACTGTAAAATAATAAAGGGTAGTGTGTTATGCATGTAAATTGAATATGTGCTAATATGGCCTGTAGATTCTGAAAATATGTCATCTGCTTCGAAAAATATAATTTCTGAATTGAACAAAAGAGAGAAGCTTAATGGGATAATTATGAGATTTGGGCAATGAAAATTCAGTATGTGTTGAAAGAGCAAGAGGCTCTAGAAGTGTTAAGCAGTGGGTTGACTAAGCTTGTAGAGGGCGACGTTGTTCAACATATGAGGGACAGAGAGGCTTATGAAGCCTAGAAAATGAAAAATTCACTTGCTCGCATTACATTGCTGAGCAGTATGGACAATGATGTCAAGCATGAGTTTCACTCTTTTGACCTTGCCAAGGACATGAGAGATGCGTTAAAGTTGAAATTTGGTGGAACTTCTATCACCAACGTCAGTCAACTTATCTTGAAGCTTGACAGTATTATGATTAGTGAGCTGAAAGAAGTTGGTTATGTCCTGATTGATGAACAACATGTTTAACCTGATATTCGATCTCTTTCCCATGATGGAGAGCACATGGAGGTGCATCTTACCCATAATGAGGGAATTAAAACTTGTAATGATGGTACGTGTCATCTTGGACTAGAAGAAGACTATACAACATTGAAGTCGATGTGGCTGGCCCTAGTTCCTATGGGAACAAATGGCACAAGCGTAAACATCAATAAGCTTTTAAAGGGAAAGGAGATCATAGGATTAAGAAATGCAAGCAAGGTCAATATGACAAAAGTAAAGGGAAACGTCTCAAGGTTCGTCCTAAATACAAGAAAGCAAATATCAGGTGCTATAAATGTCACCGAAAGGGTCGTTATGCTCGTGAGTGTACTAAACCTAAGAAGGTACACACTTTAAAAATATTTAAGGTTTATTCTTTCACTTTCGAAAGTTGTGTTTCCAGCTTTGTTTTGTTGACTAAATCTCATCCTTTGTGGACTATAGACTCAGGAGCAACCTACCACGTGGCTAAAGATTGTTGGGGTGTGTGGAATTTTATCGAATTCTATCGAGAACTAGGTGGCTGTATGTGGGAAACAATGCACAAGTGCTTGTAAAGAGCATTGGTTCATGCAAGTTGAACATATGAAATGGGCGCACTCTACTTTTTACATGATGTGTTGTATACACCTTATATTCGATTAAATTTGCTTTTTGTAATTGTCCTCAAACTGGGTTACACTTTTACTATAACTGATTTGTGGTTATGACTTTATTTTTAATGGTTTTATTGTATTGGATGTTGTTAATACGATATCTTACAATTATGCAAGTTTTTCCCTTATAACATTATTTGTTGATGCAAATGTCAACATGACTATGTGACATGCTAGATTAGCTCATCTAGGTCAACATATAATGGCTAGATTGGCTAAAGAAGGTTAATTAGGTCAATTTCACAAAATGTAATTACCTTTATGTGGAAGCTGTCTAACAGTAAAAATGGCAAAAAAAACCATGTGGTAAAGGAACTAGGGTTGAAAATCCACTGCAATTCATCCATTCTCTAATATTTGTGGATTTATGAGTATAAATGCTAGACATGAGAGTGAATATTTTATCACTTTCATAGATGATTTCACGCGTTATGGTCATGTTTATTTGATTTCCAACAAGTCTGAAGCATTACAATGTTTTAGAAAATTTTTAAATTTAGTGGAAAATCAATTAGATAAAAAGGTTTTAAGACCTTAAGAATTATTGAGGATGTGAATATTTATCTAATCACAATTAAGACAATTATGTGACTAGGGGTGAGCATCAGTCGGTCGGGGTCGGTTTTTGGCCAACCCCGATGCCGAAAACTGACCTAGTCGGTTTCCTTTCATGAAAATCGACCTCTCCGAGATGCTAGCTTGCACCCTGTTCAGTCGGTCGATTTTGTCGGTTGTCATACCAACCTTTTTTTCTTCCGTGGAGCTACAACATTGCGAAGGAGAACCAGGGTTGAAGGCGAGAGTCGGTGTCGAAGCTGAAGGTGATGTGAGTCATGAGTGAGCTACTGTGAGAATAGAATGTTTAGAAAAAGAAAGAAGAAGATGACGAAGAAGAAAATGGGGAACGAGCATATGGTGTGTGAAGAGAAGCAAAGAATAGGAGGGGAGAGATAGAAAAGAATGAATGAGATTGATGGGATAAATGAAATGATATTTGATAATAATAATAGTAAAAAATAATACACCTTTGAAAACCAGCGGCTGCCACTAGTTTTCATTCCTTGGGAGGGTCCTTTAATGGTTTTGCAGACTGCATTTAATGCAGTCCGCTGCTATTTTTTTTAATAAAACTAAATCGTCGGTCAGTCGGTCGAAAATCACTTTTCCGACCAAATCGACTGACCAAAATTGATTTTCTATTTTAGAAAACTGATTTCGACCGAAACCATTATCAAACCGATCGATCGATGTCAGTTATGTCGGTTTTGGTTGGTCGGATTGATTTTTGATTTATTTTGCTCACCCCTATATGTGACGAAAAAGGGTATAGTGATGCAGTTAATTACTCATATAACACCACAACAAAATGAGGTAGCTGAAAGAAGAAATAAAACTCTTATTGAAATGGTACGATCTATGATGGCACAAACGAAGTTGCCCATCACCTTTTGGGGTGATGCTTTATTGACTGCTGCTTATATCTTTAACGATGTGCCTTCAAAATCTATTGCTTCCACACCCTATGAGTTATGCACTGGTAGAAAACCTGACCTTAGTGGTCTGAGGCCATGGAGTTCTGTGCTTATATACATGAGTCATCACATCCACATGGAAATTAATTAGATCCAATAGTTAAAAAGGTACATTTATAAGATACTCAGAACACTTGAAAGGGCATGTATTCATTGGTGAACAAGAAAGTGGGATGTAACTCAATTTGAATCACAAGGTGCTGCTTTCTTGGAGAATGATTTTTCAGAAAGAGATGAGATCAATAATGAGATATCCCTATTTGACAATGATGATCAAAATGATTTGTTTTTATCAAATCTATCATGGGATACTCTCAGTAATCTACCAATCGTATCTCATCCATGTGGGAGATATCTGAACATTACATATAATCTAGAAGAACTATAAACCTTTCATGACTCAATTGATTAGTTGTCACGTGATTCAATAGAATCAACACGTGTACGATTAATAGGACGACAAATAAGGCGTAGTAATCGTGCAAGGATTTCGAAACTTCATTTTGACGATGGGATATATATGATTACGGCTGGTGATGATGAAGAGTCAATAATTGTTCAGAAAGCTCTTTGATGTCCCAGTAGAGAGAAATGGATGAAATCAATGGAACAAGAAATTGAGTTGATGAAAATTAATAATATTTGGGAGTTAGTTGGTCTCCTAAAAGGATGCAAAGCAATTGGTAAAAAAATGAATTTTTAGGATTAAGCGTAAGGCTGACGGCTCTATTGAAAGATACAAGTCCAAATTGTAGTTAAGGGATTACACAATAGAAAGGAATAGACTATGATGATACTTTTTTACCTGTTGTGAGGTTTAGTTCTATAAGACTCATACTAGCCATAGCCTCCAATTTAGATTTGGAATTATATCAAATGGATGTGAAAACGACATTTCTTGGTGAATTAATAGAAGAAATTTACATACAGTAACTCATTGATTTTGTTATCAAAGGACAAGAAGATAAAATATGAAAATTAATGAGGTCAATTTATGACCTTAAACAATCTTCAAGATAGTAGTACATTAGATTTCATCAAGTAATCATCTCATGTGATTTTCATTGATTGATGAGAACCACTGTGTGTGTCAAAACAAACAAAGATAAGTTTGTGACTCTTTCACTATATGGGACGACATAATGTTTGCTGGAAATGATAAGGAGTGTATGTGTTAACCATTAAGGATATGGGTGAAGCAGATTACATACTTGGAGTTAAGATTGGAAAAGATCGCTCCAAAGAATGTTAACCTTGTCACAAGGACAATACATCCATCAAAACCTTAAAAGTTTTAAAATGCAAGGCTACAAACTCATCTCCTATCACAAAAGGAGATAATTTGAGTCTAGGAATGTGCCCAACGATGCCTGAGGAAATAGAGCTGATGAGAAAAGTTTCTTACTAGAGTGTTTTGGCAGTCTCATGTATGCATGATGTGTATGATACCAGACATCTGCTTTGCTATTGGCATGGTAAGTAGATATCAGTCAAAGGTACTATGAATTATTCATTGTACTACCAAGAAAACAATTCAGAATTAGAAGGGTACTCGGATATTGATTGGGGAGGAGATATGGATGAAAGAAAATCCACCTTGGAATATTACTTCTTACTAAAAAAAGGAGCAATATCTTGGAGTAGCAAGAAACAGATTTGTATAGCCTTGTCTACAATGGAAGCCGAATTTGTGGCACTTTCAGTGGCGGAACAAGAAGCAATATGGCTTAAAAGATTCTTAAGTTATTTGGGATTTAAAGAAAGTACACCTAACTTAGTATTAGTAAACTAGGATAGTCAGGCTGTTAAAGCCTTCACGAAGGATCTCAAATATCACCTTAAGACAAAACACATAAATACCAAATACGATTTTGTTAGAGATATGATTGCACAATAGGAAGTGAACGTGCAATATATATCAACGAGCAACATGGTTGCGGACCCCTTTATTAAGCCTATTCCTAGAGATGTATTTAATAGCCATATTAAATCTCTAAGATTGAGAAGACTTTAACTTTGTGTTTCTGAACAAATTGTATTGAGTATTTGAACTATGGAATAAAGTTTTGTACTTTATTATGTATACACACATAAAAAAAATGTTTGTCACATTTTATGAGAAGTATGTTAGATAATTGTTTGGCTTTCTTATACGAACAATCGCTTCTTTGACTATGTGTTAGTTAGAAATGAGATAATTTGAAGCGATTTTATTGTTGTAGCAGTACAATAAAATATGAGACCATGTGCTAGCTTAAAATTGTTTGAAAATTTAAAACAAATCCTATTTCATGATTATTCTAAAATAAAAGCCATAAAATTCCAAAATAATCAAGACCAAGGATCTAAGCATGGAAGAAAACAAAATCTATAAAGAGATTAGAATTGCCTTAAACCATTAGATAGATTGACCATGATCTGCAAGAAGTTGTGGTTTGTGGTCTTCCTCAACTATGCAACCCGGATCAAGTATGGGCAATACTCTCTGTTTGATGGGGAACAAGAGGTTCAAGAAGCATAGTGTATTGGGGACCATAACCATATATTTATAGGTTAATCTTAGGGTTTCCTATAATCCCCTAAGATTAATGGGCTGGTCTCTACTCAGCAAACCACACCACTAAATGAGAAGTCATGGGCTCATAATCAAGATCACTCATATGCCCATTAAATAGCCAAATATAAGTGCTCTTTAATTTGTTACCCACATATGAATTAATTATTAAATTAATTTCAACAATCTTCCACTTGGGTAACAATTTTCTTTACTAGCAATTATATTAATTTGTTCTTTAGTGTACAACTCAATGCTATTAAAATAAACTTCACTTTAATAACAATCCGGTCCATCTCGCATATCGATAAGGAACCAAAGCGGCTTCTGTCACATGTATAGTTGTGATAACCTTCAATGATCACCACACCAAATATACTCAATGACATGGATCAAGTGTGGAAGAGCAGCATGAGAATTACATGTAATGTGATCTAAACATGTATATTCCCAATTGATCCAACTTTATTCTTTAAAGATATCAAAATTTATGTTTTATAGCTTTATGTTAAACTACATTTAGAAATAAAATCATTCGGAGTAACAAAATAAACCATCTCCTTTAATTTACAGAAAAGAAAACCATGTGTCTAATTTAAGAAAACACAAACTCCCACTCAATTGACATACCATAATTTTCACATCTATATGAGTATTATGCTCGTAAAACTTTTGTGAAAGTTCTTAATGAGCGGATCCGCAATGATGGAGTTGCATTTCTTTAAACAAAAATACTCTGAATTTTCTTTATCAACTAAAGCTTAAATATTCATACAAAAGCTTTTGTTGCTGTAATATGGAAAATTACATATCTTTGTCAAAACAACCTAACGACAAAATTTGCAACCCTATTCTTAAGTTTGTTGCCACATACAAAATGCTATAAACACAAACTTTAGTGGTGAAAGGGACTAAAGTGACGCTTTACCACTAGATAGTAGTATCCTTTAACCCATTAGTGAATATAGCCTCAAAGATAGATCTAGATAGCAACTCAAATTATCAAAATCAAATAGTCTTATGATCTCTAATTAATATGATTTTGATGAGTGAGCATGTAACCTTTTTTGTTAAACACCTTATAACTATTTAGATCCAATTAAGATATATAAAAATTGCCTTTAATTCTTGATATGAATATTGCAATGGAAGCATATAGACTTTAAGCATAAATTTTTTATTTTACTTTATTATTCAAGGGACCTTTATTGACAGTGAGCTTATCTCCACTAGTGATTTCAATATCCTCTAGTGCATAAATCTTTATGCTAGAGAACTTGCAATACCTTTCAATATAGTTCTTTTGTGAATTCTCAATGTTACTTGAGATTGATCTAACAATATCATTTCACAATATAAAAGAGAATGTTCATGCAAGTTTTCATCATCTAACAAAGCCTTTATTATGTATACTAGAAAAATAAATGTACTTCTACTAAACCTGTAATTCAAAATTATTTTTCTTATTACCTTCTGATATTACATGTGATAATATCACCATGTAATGAATATTATGAAATCACAGATTAAAAAAAATTCTTCATTGAGATCACAGATGGATATAAACCTTTTGAAACTTTCTGTTACTAGATCAAAAGTCTCCAAAATATATAAGCTTATTGATTTCATAAATTATACAATTTAAGAAACCAATCTTTATACTCATCTGACACAACTCAAAAAAGTTATAAGTATTGTCATTTATTTGAAAGAACTTTTCGAGAAGTCATAGAAAAGATCTCTAAAAATTAATGTTAGCCTTAAGAATTGAAACCATAACAACTAGATGAGCTTTATATTTGTTAACATTGCATTTTAAAAGCAATATAACAAAATGAAAAATATCTTTGTTGTTTGTTGTTTCAACACATTCTTCATGACATTCATTTTTCTTTTTAAGAGATAAGACTTCGTTTGACGGTAGAGAATATACTCTTTTATCAAACTTAAATCTTTACAATCATATCTCTCATATCTCTTCTACTTACTTTAATGACATTTTTAATGATGTTGAGATTGTTTTACTAAAATGAGGAGGATCTTTATTCTTTACTAATATGTTATAAAGAGCAAATAACTAAATTTCTCTTAAATACAACATTCTTTACTTTATCTTCCCCCAAACTCAACATCATTAAGAAACTTTAAGATCTCATCTACATCAACTTTAGGTGGGAACTAACTTTAGAAATTATATATATTGAAAGACTAGTGTATCTAGAGTGACAACTAAAACTCTTAAGTCCAAGTCTCGTAAAACCTTTAATTGCAACTGATTTTAGTTGATTCTTTATTTGGTACACCACTTAAACTTTTTTATAACAATCTTGAGTGCTTTCTCCAAATAGACTTAGGGTAAGGAAAAATGATTTGTCATATTTCTTATCACACCTTTTTGAGCTTTGAATCATTTTATAAGTAACATACATCTCAAGTTTGTCTGAAAATATATATTACTTATTAGCTCTATAAATCTTTAAAGGAGTTAGCAAATGTCCTAGACCTTATCTTCTCAGTCCATCATATTTCATAACGATTTCATTCACTACGAATTGATATATGATGACTTTTAAGTTATCTAGAAATAAAGACTTCTCCTATATCAAATAACGGTGCCCTTAACCAGAGTAAAATTCTTATAACTTTATGCAATGTTGTTAAACATTTAAAGAAGCCATATTTAATAGGTTATAAATTAATGTTATAAAATATTAAAGCTCTCAGTAGCACCTAATTTGACAATTCCAGTTATGTCCCCTTGATCATTCCTAATACAAACTTGAGTGTCTGTTTAATCTTAAGAACCAATAAGCAATGAATAGAAATACCAAAGTCTATTCAACACATAAGATAAGTTTTCATATGTAAGTCTAGCTTGTTAAATACCAAGGTGAGAAGTCATATTTCCTTTATACTTTATGTGGCGATGTATTTGAAACATATTTATTTCTATATGTTATAATTTCCTAAAAAATATCAAAAGAATTTCTAAGCTTGATTCTTTTGGGGTTTAGGCGAACATATGTTCCAAATAAACCTTAGTACCGATTTTAATTTCTTTCTTTAAGGAAATAAACCATTAATTAGTACAATTTGAATTTTCTTACTTAACTCATTTTCCTAAAAAACATGCGGTTAGAAATTAGGTTATTAAGAGTTCAATATCTATCCTTATAAGTATTATAACCCACTACATACCTACTGTATAATGTCTCAAATGGTATCAAATGCACAAGTAAATCCTTGAATATTTTAAATTTTGTGCATTGGATCATTTAGTGTACTCACTAGCGTTCATTTATTCTTTATTAAGAAATACTCAACAAAATTTTAAAGTCTATTCCTTTTGTAATTTTCAAAACAATCCTTAAGGAACTTTCCTAATTTTTTCCTCATTAAACATAACTACCTTGAATGTTGCAAAACACTACCATAATACTTATGTAATTAAGGTTACTCCTACTTTTCAAGATCCCAATTAATCCTTAAAGAGATATTGATTTGCAAAAGTTGAAGTATTTCCTTTCTTTATCAAAAAATTCATGCAAACTTGAATAAAAAAGTATTCTTAAATACACAATAAGACAATTAAATAATATTTAACAATAACTAATTCAATAATAAACCATGCTCGAAATTAATCTTAAGTATTTATAAAAATACTTTATATTTAAACTCAATGAGGACAACAAGATACCTAGCACAACATTGATAGTCTTCCTTTGGGCCGACGATATCAACTTGAAAGTGGTACTCTCAATGTGGTGATTAAACATTGATAACCAATCCTGTCAAGTGAAAGCCTTCCTTTGGGCCGACAATCACTCACATGACATAACTTTATATTATCCATGTTTATCACCATCTAACTATATGTGGACCTGTTATTTGGCCAAACTGAAGTCTTCCTTTGGGCTGCCTACAGAGTGCATAAATACACAGATCCACAAACATCTGATAATTTTGAAAGATATCAATCTCAGAAATCAGGGGCTACTTTGGCAGTATGATTCATCAAATTAACACCAACCAAAATGATCAGATAATTATGCAACGTATGTAACTTTAATTATTATAAATCTGATCTTTATGAAAATAACACTACCAAAATTATTTTCAAAATTAATAATAATATCTTTATGTGCATAATTTAATAATGAGAAAAGTCTTCTAAACAATTTATTAAATCCAGAAAGAAAAATAAAAACTGGATTTTCCTAAAAGAAATATTATTGATATTTTAATTCATCAACAATTCGACATACACTGTAGAGCACTAATTGTAGCACGCAATAATCTAATATCAATAATCAATTCCATAATTGTGAGTGTATTTGTTATTTGGCCAAATTGTGACCTTTCTTTGGGCCGATCACAATTCGCATAAACAACAATACTCAAATCTCACAAAATTATTATTTAATTATCCTAATTGTTTCCATATGAAAATAAAATACCTTAAGTTATTTTCAATCATTAACAATAATATTTTCATGCATCAACATGTTCATAAGAATTAAAAATTGTGTCAAGTATTGTTAATTTATCACCATAAAAATCAACTTTTAATTAGCACAATTAAAAAAAAAAATTAAACGTCATCAACATTTTGTTATACCCATAAATATTTATAACATATTATAAATATATATATATATATATATATATATATATATAAACAATTGTTAAAAAATTAATAAATGACTAAGAAAAGAAGAAAAAACTTATTTTAAAGTGATGTGGGGCCCATTGCACCATTCTCCCTCATTGGTGCCACGGAATTAACAGCCCTAGCACCAATCCTTTATACGGTAGGTGCCACAACCTTCCGGACTTTTTTTTTTCTTCCTCATTTCTTTTATTTCTTTCTCCTCTTTAATCAAATATTTCTTATATCCACGAACTTGTAAACTTAAACCATTAAACTTATCAAATCATTCATTGACAGAAATTTCAACAATTAAAGATTTTAAGTCAAGCAAAATTGTCCAACATATCATCAATCTAAATAATTCCATAGCATGTAGTTTAAACAAATGGGCTATTAAAGGAACAACATGCCTTAAAAGTAATTCACAAAGATCCAGTAATCATCCATACAAAACCATGCTCTGATACCACTTGTTGAAAAATTTAAAACAAATCCTATTTCATGATTATTCTAAAATAAAAGCCATAAAATTCCAGAATAATCAAGACCAAGGATCTAAGCATGGAAGAAAACCAAAATCTATAAAGAGATTAGAATTACCTTAAACCATTAGATAAATTGACTATGATCTGCAAGAAGTTGTGGTTTGTGGTCTTCCTCAACTATGCAACTCGGATCAAATATGGGCAATACTCTTTTTGATGGGGAATAGGAGGCTCAAGAAGCATAGTGTATTGTGGACCATAACCATATATTTATAGGTTAATCCTAGGGTTTCCCATAATCCCTTAAGATTAATAAGCTGGTCTCTACTCAGCAAGCCACACCACTAAATGGGAAGTCATGGACCCATAATCAAGATCACTTACATCCCATTAAATAGCCCAAATATGATTGCTCTTTAATTTGTTGCCCACATATGAATTAATTATTGAATTAATTCGAACAAAAATGAGATATCGCCTTGATATGTGATCAAGATGAGGTCATATTATGATCGAATGTGACAAATCTCATTATTATTCGCCTTAAATTGTATTTGAATGCCAAATTAAAATCCTATTATCATTGGTTGATAAAACATTAAGGTATAGTTTTGGACTCAAGTTAGATAATGAGTATATCTAAACTATCATTTGTATAGAATTTAATTGAGACATACGCTCTAACGAAAAAGAGTAAAATATTGTAACGCGTGTTTCATACCACGTGTACACAATTTGACCACTAAGGGTAGCATAAGTTAATTGATCTCTATTTCTTTATTGTGTGAGACCCGTGAGATTAATAAATCTCCATAGGTACCATTATGACCTTTTTTGCTAAAATTTTTGAAGTTCTACTGAAATGCTAGTTTTCTTAGGGAGATTCCCAATGGTCATGGATGATTCGATCTAATGGGATCTAACTAGAAAACAGTTGTTTAGGTATGAAAATATTTTAGGAAACGAGAGATCATTTCGTGTGTCACATTATTGTGTATTCACAGGTCGACCAATAATATTTTTGTAATATAATTTTGAATACACACATATATGAAATTAATATTTCAAAAGAGATCATGAGTTGTGATAAATGTGACTAAATGACTCTATGACACTTCATATTGACTCTACTCAATTATTCAAGTTACTTTTTACACACTTAAAAATTGTAAAGTAACTCGCTTTCCAAATTAAAGTATGACGGTCACACGACCTATTTTCTTGTATAAATTTTTTGATG
>NW_019104551.1:191062-204865 GCF_001995035.1 Momordica charantia
TTATTTAAATTGATTTAAATCTAAAATTCAAATTTAGATTCGAATTTTGAATTGAGGGAGTAGTTAAGTAACTGTCCCTCTCCCCTCAAATCTCTCCTTTATCTGGTAACACAAGGTGTGATACGTGGTGGCAAGATGAGTGTGTCATTCCACAAATACACAAAAAAAAAAGAACATAGAGAGAATAGGTGAAAGAACTTCTGACCTATAAAATACAGAGAAGATTTCTAGTCTCAAATTATTTTATAATTTTGTTGCATGCTACCCAATTCCTACGAAAAATCCAAGAGTTTGACTTTTTAGGTTTATAATTGATATTCTTCAAATTAAAAAGTTTGGTGAAGGGAATCAAAATTGTGGAGAAATTTACTTTTTTGAAAAATGAGGATATTTTGATAATTTTACGAAGGTTAAAAATGAAAATGGGTAAAAAAAATTAGGATGGGGTCATAAAAAAATTTTTAGAAAATGGGTCAACAGTCCAATTAAAATTAATAAAAATATCAAAAATCCCAATTTTTCCATTTTTATTGATTCAATCTGCCAAGTTCAAAGTTTTATAAATAGTGTTAAAATCGTCCCATTCAACATTGGCAGTGAAAAACTAAACAATTTTGAAATCATTTTGTTGGACATACGACTTTCTTAATAACAAGAAAAATATATTTTTAATTAAAATTCTCTTTTTGATCTTAAAATAAGAATTATAATTTAAACAAAAAAATTTGAAAACTTGAATTACTTGGGCGAGGTTACTAATGTTAGACAATTCATACTTTTTTTTCTTTTGTTATTTTTACGTTAATGCATGTAGATTATAATTATAATTATTATTATAATAATTATTATTATTTGGAGTTCATGTGGATAGATGATTAAGATCTTTGTTAGTAGTAAAATCCCCTCATGAATGAATAAACTATTCTATTGAAAAGACAATATTTTAAAAAATAACATGAGGAATACTATTTCTTTAAAATATTATAAAACTTTTAATATTTGATTATTCTTCTCTTGTCCTTTTGTCACCCACTGTCACACAGGTTGGAAAAAGAAAAGTAAATAAGTTAATAAAGGGAAACGTAATAATACTAATAATAAAATATAATTAATGTGTTTGAGTGTTCTATATTTTTATATAGATAATATATATTATAGGAAAATAAAAGATTGGGGAATATATTGGTAATGATGTTATTTTGGGAAGGGGTATAACATGGGGACAAGGACAGCTGCTTTTATTTATTTATTTAATTTTCTAAGAAATTGACATTTTTTTTTAGTTTTTTGAAAAATAATGCTAAGAAATGGACAGTTGCCATTTCTAAACAGATCACTCTGAGGGGGATCACACCTAGCATCCACATCAAGGGGGCAATAATGTAGGTTGTATTATTAGGTCAAAACCTATAGAAAATGATTGATAATAATGATAGAAAAATGAAAAAAAAATAATAAATCACATCTGACCCAATCGAACATAATTAGGAGATAAGACATCTATGATCATTTCAGAGATCAATTAGATCTTCACTACTGCAATTATTGAACTAAAGGAAATATAATAAATTTCATCTCGATCTCCAAATTTTCAAGTTTGTCTTATTTTCGTTTTCTAACTTTTAAAATATTTAGTTTGGTTTCAAACTCCCAATAAATAACGGTTTTTAGCTATTGACATTATTTTGTCATCTAATATCTGTCATTTCTATATTTGTTTCAAATAATTTATATGGCTCAAATATATGTAGATGTTAGTACGTTGATATATATGGATAACGCTACTTATATTCATTTCTGTTAGATATCTTATGAATGATTACATTTGTCCTTACCCATCAGTTTGAGCTTTTGGGTTCATTGGCGAAATTTAATCATATTTAAAATGGCATTAAAGAAGAAGGTCATGTATTTGAAATCTTATATGATTATTTTCCCTCCATTTATTATTGGTTTAATATTGTTTAAGAAGTTGTTAAAACAAAATAATGCAAGCACATTATTGTTATTTAAAAGAAAAGTTAAAAAAATTAAAATAGAAAAAATGAAAGTTAAAAAAAAAAAGTAAATAAACTTAAACTTAAATCAATTGTAATGACATTTTAAAAGTTTAGAGATGAGAATAGAATAATTTTAAGAATTAAAATAAGATTTAAACTACCATTTTTTTTTCTTTTTTTAGTGCAACAAATTGGAGGCGTGAAGGATAAGGGTACATTTGAAGTTGCTGCCTAAATGGAGAAATGGGAACTATGCTCCAATTTTCATATGCATCACTCTTAGTCTACTTTTTTTTTTACTAAAAAATTTAGTCTACTTTTTTTAATGACAATAAATAAATGAAGGTAGTGATTCGAATTCATGATCTCTCAATCGGAAATAGATGTCTAAACCAGTTGAACTATGCTTAGAATGTTAAAAACCAGTCTACTAATTATTTAGTGAAGTAGATATTGACTGTTCTTTAAATATACCTAAAAACTTCAATAGTAACGAAAAGATATGAAAGAAATCTTAAGGATAGCTCAGTTTGGGTCAAAAATAATATAGAAAGAAAGCTAATCAAATGGTAGAAATTTTTAAGTCTCTCTCTCTAAAATATAAAATATACATGAAGTGTTCCATAGTAATCAAAAGATACTAAAGCAATCTTAAGATAGCTCAGTTGGATAAAAAATAATTTAGAAAGAAAGCTAATCTAATGGTAGTAATTTTTAATTCTCTCTAAAATTTAAAATATACAAGAAGTGTTCAATAATAACCAAAAGATAGTTGAGCAAGATTTGGGTCAAACATTACCGAGAAAAAAAAAAGGCAATCTGATGCTTTATTACTATTGCTAGACTAACTTCCGTCGAGATATCGATATTTCCATCGACATTTCTTCGTACATGTCTATACAATATCCACATAAGAATTGAATCGACATTTCTATGTATAGTATTGCAAAAAACAATTGACAAAATATTAAAATTATCAAATGAAATATTACTAATATGGACATAATATATTAATCATATTTAACTTATTTAAAAAGGTGAAAAAGTTTATTTGTTAATTTGAAGATTTGTAATGAATTTTTACTTTCATATTTTTCAAGAAATATCCATCTCACTCATTTCAGAAGGAGATAAAAATAAATATTCATCCACATCAACGATTTATTGATATTTCCATGTGACATTTTCATTAAAATGAAATATTGACATTTTCATCGATATCGATATTTAAAATCTTAATTAGAAGAAAATTATTAATTAAAAAATAGAGAAATTGTTGTATTTTGTTATTACTATTTTTTAATTATATAGTACTATAGCTTGCCAAAAAAAATCCCTATGTGTTGGGATAATAGAGAAAAACAAGAAACCCATGTTCTAGGAAGAAAATGATTTTCAATACTACTACAAATTCTTACAAGGGGTAGGATATTGTTTTCTTATAAGGATTATAATATTGCTTTTCCGATAAGAATTATTATATTTGACCTTCTATAAATATAGCCCTTTTATTAAGGTTTTATTTGTACATAATCCAAATAAAAGTAATCTGAGTGGTTGTGGGCAGTGTGTGAAAATGAGTCTGTATCCTGTGGGTTTAATGAGGGTGAATATTTGGGGAGATATTTGAGTGCTTTGTATCTAATTTCTTTATTAGTGGAACCCACATCTGAGCGGAAGACTGGACGTAGCCCATAAACTGTTGGGGTGAACCAGTGTAAATTCTTGTGTCGTTTTCTGCTTTTCTCTTTAATCTCTTATTTCTTTTGTGTGATTGTGATTTACTGGATATAATTATGGAAGGGGAAATTGTTTAAATTTGGAGCATCTAACTTCCCAACAAGTAGTATCAGTGCTGAAGGTTGCAGTATCATGGGATCTAGTCAAAAGTCACATCATTACTTTGAAGGGGTGTTGAGATTTGATGGGGAGAATTTTGGGGTTTGGAAGATGCAAATTACAAATCTTCTTACGTACAAGAAGATTCATGAAGAAGCGACTGGCCATTGGGATATCAGATAAAGAGTGGACAAAGATGAATGAACAAGCGGTAGCAATCATCAGGCTGTGTTTGACGATGAATGGACGAGTCTTGTGGCAGCATGAAAACAACAATGGGACTTATGAAGGCTTTGACTGACAGATATGAAAAACCTTCTACTAACATCAAGGTGTATCTCATTACGAGATACTTCAACATTCACATGGATAAGGGTACCTCAGTGAACTCCCACATTAATGAGGTCATTAATCTGATGAACAAGCTGAAGTCTATGCAAATCACGTTTTCAGAGGAGGTCAAGACTATAAAACTGTTGTCCTTTTTGCCTAACAGTTGGGAGACGATGAAGACGGCGGTGTCGAATTCATTGGGGGCAAGAGTCTGAAATTTTCACATATCTGTGACGTTGCAATTGCTGAGGATGTTCGTAGAAAAGGGAGTGAGAAGAATTTCGCATCCACTTCTAGAGGGGATAACATTTTAGAATAAGCACTAGTAGCTCAAAGCATATGCAAAGGAAAAATGTGCTATAAAGAAAAGCAGCAGTATAGCAGCCAGAGGAATGGGAGTAGAAGTGGAGATGTGGAGTATTTTTACTGCCACAAGAAGGGACATTAAGAGGTTTTGCAGGACTTAAGTAGGATCAACAAAAGGGTGATTTTGCTAATGTTGCAAAACAAGTAGAAGAGTTTCTAGCCTGTGTTGAGAGCGACTCAGTAGATCGACCATCAGAGTGGGTTGTGAACTCTGCAGCATCAACACATGTATCTTCAGACAGAAAGTGGTTCACATCTTTTACTAGTCAGCACGACAAGATAAGGATGGGGAATGAGAGTGTCTCCAAGGTCAAAGGGATTTGGGATGTTTGTTTGAAGATCGATGGGGAAAAGAGTTGGTGTTGCGAGCTGTCAAGTATATGTTCCAGGTTTCAGAAAGAATTTGTTATCTGTTGGAAAACAGCTTAATAACGACGGTTACAGGAGTGAGTTCATAAAGGGTAGCTGGAAACTTTTTAGAGGATCCAAGGTAGTGCCAGTGGGCCACAAAGAAGCTTCTGTTTATGTGTTTAGATTTTAGGTTGCCAATGAATCACAGAAGATGCACAAGGTTGCAGATGATTCAGGACAAGACTTGAAGGAATAAGCAACAATGACAACCAAGACAGAAGAAGTAATTCTTCCATCATTTTAAGTACAGGGAAAGGAAAAAGAATATCTAAGTGAGTTGTTCAACAGGTTGTCAGTTTCGAGCCCCAGTTGTCAGACGGTTTGACAGACTGATGAAGTCGCATAGACGAAGGAGTGCATCAATAGAGAAGACTACAGTGGGTGCTGAAGTTAAGGGCAATGTCTCTAGAGTGACAACGAACTTGGGTGGGAGTGCCAAGTAATCAGAGGAGAAATCTTCCTTCAAAGGTCGTTGGGTTCGATCGAGGAAGGAAACATCAGAGATCATTTAGACCGAGTGGGAGCACGTGGTTGTGTCTCTAGCATCTGGAAGAAGGGACATCGTAGGATTGCTCAGTCTCGAAGCAATCACAGACGGTTGGTGCAGTTGTTGATCGAGTGGTTGTTGTTGATCAGTTACTGTTGGTGCAGTTAGAGCTGATCCTTGGCAGGGTTGCCAAGATGATGGGATACTGTTAGTGCAGTGGGAGGCAAGATTGATATTTTGTCTCGAAGTGGGACATTGTTGGGATAATACAGCAAAACAGGGAACTCATGTCCTATGAAGAAAATGATTTTCAACACTAATACATATTTCTACGAGGAGTAGGATATTGTTTTCTTATAAGGATTATAATATTGTTTATCCTATAAGGATTAGAATATTTGACCTCCTATAAATAGAGTCATTTTGTTAAGGTTTTATTTATACAGAATCCAAATAAAAAAGACTTGAGTGGTTGTGGGCAGTGTGTGAAAAGAAGTCTGTATACTGTGAGTTTAGTGATGGTGAATATCTAGGGAGATATTTTAATGTTTTGTATCCAATCTTTTTATTAGTGGAACCCGCATCTGAGCGGAAGAATGAACGTAGCCCATAGACTATTGAGATGAACCAGTATAAATTTTTGTGTCGTTTTCTGCTTTTCCCTTTAATCTCTTATTTGTATCATGTGATTGTGATTAACTTGATACAAATGTGGAAGGAAAAATTGTGTTTGAGCGTCTAATTTTCCAACACCATGGGCCTCAATTTGTCTCAAATTTAACTGCAAAAATACAAGTGGGCAAGTCTTAAAACTCTTTAAAGGTAAAACTACCTATTTCATTTTGTATTTTCAACTTGTTTATATTTAATTTTTAAATTTTTAAATCTTTTTATCACATTCTTAGATTTTGAATATATTTATCTTTTGTCTTCGAAGAAACGTCTGACCCGATTATCCTCAATCCATTTTTTTTACCATTGAAGAAACATGTTTTCTTCATTGTAGTTTTATAAATAAATAATTCTACTGAGTCTTAGTTTTAACTTGCTTGGTTAAACTTAAAAGCACTTTATCTCCAAATTTGAATCTTCATCCCACGTGTTCTAAAAAAAATAGCTTGACTAGATTAATTTCATAGAAAAATATGTAGGAATAACTATCCCTTTTCAAACCATAATTTTTTTCATAAATAATTCTTTAATATTGTCATCATTTATAAATGATGCTGACGTAGCAAACAATAATTAGTAGTAGTATCAGAAATTTTCTTACTTTCATTATCAAGTCCTCAAATCCATTGTCAACATGAGCTTAGTTTATTAGTAGTTAAGGTATCTCGCTCATTCCCTAAAATCAGAGGTTCAATCCCTCGTCCCCATATTTGTTGTACTAAAAAAGATCTCCCAAAACCATTTTTACTCATTTATATCTAATTTGTTTAAGAAATAGACCACATCACCTGATTTAAATTCTAAGAAATGAAGTGTCTAAATTAGAAGTTTTCTACGTTAAATTACAAGTATAGTTTTCAAACTTTCATGAGGGTTAATTTATGATATTGAGTATGACTTTTTAAAATTTAATTGTTAATTTAAATATGAACCTGACTTCTTTTTTGAAAAAAAAGAATTAACAAAAAGTAGAAATAAAAATAGAGTAGGAAGCATTTGGTTGATGACCTGAAAGCAAAAATATAAAAACAAAGGATTTAGAGAAAATAATAGTTGTATTTCATGTTTTGAATATTTTCTAATATACATATTTGGTAGCATATTTAGGAATTTAATCTGAATTTAAAAGGTGTGTTTAGTAATATATTTTAAATTGATGTAATTACTAGTTAAATATTTAGTTTAATGTAAAATATTATTAATTAATTAATTAATTAATATATATAATTTATAATGTATTGTGTTTTACATATTTTAATTTTAACAAAACTGAGTTTATAACATGAAATCGTATATTTCTCATAGTTTCAATTTTTTTAATATGATTCTGTATCAAATTTAAAATCAGGAAACACTGGAATTATAAAATTGTTGTTTTCAGAATTTCCACTATTTAGATCATAAAATCC
Source organism: Momordica charantia (assembly GCF_001995035.1). The sequence continues at coordinate 198,580 of NW_019104551.1, forward strand.
AAAAACAGTTTTCAAAAACAAAAATTTTCAAACAGTCCATTAGATTTAATTAAAATCAAGAAGCAGAATTTAAATTACATACGAACAAGCCCTTACGTTTCCATATTTCAAAATGAACGAGAATGATCCTACTTATGAGTATGACTGTGTTAGGACTTGGGTAAAAGAGAGAATCCAACATTTTGAATCGTGTTGAAGTGATGCTTGTGGTTCAAGGAGACAAGCTATTACAATGAATCATGGTGCCCGTAGTTGGACAAATATGAATGAAAATATTGATGAAATATGAGCAAAAAATAATCGTTAATATGAATGAAAATATTAATAATAAAGATTTTAAACTTATTTAAAAAGTTTATATTTATTTATTTAAATAGCTTTTAATAATTTTTTTGGAATTTCCACGACATTAATAAGGCCACCCTTTGAACATTTGGAGCACATCCCACACCCTTGGTCAATAATCAAGGTAAGTGTTGATGTAAAAATTTGGCTTTTTGGGATTCCGCCAAACTCGCACCAATCTTCTAGAATACAGGGATCGACGAGACCTGCAAAACAGAATAGCACTGAAGGTTGGACCTGCAAAACATAATAGCATTAAAGTGTGGCTCTTGTCACACAGGCTCCGATGCTTAAGTCAGAATCGGAGTAGTTGAGTATAAAGTGTAGAGTATTGTGAGCATACCTTTAGGGTTTGGCTTACTCCCCTATTGATAGGAGTTGAATCCTGATTCTTCTAGGGATGGTGGAATTCAAATTCTGATACATCTATAAAATCTGGTTACCTGAATCTGGGGAGAATCTCGAGGTAATCAGGATATCTTCCCTTTTGAATATAGGATATCTTCTCCTCAATCATACCATCAAGATATCTCCCTTTTGAATTCCTTAAATAAAGAGAATTTGAATGGTAGAAAATCATCCATAACAGTAAGGACTCACACTAAACCATTAAACCACTTGCCACAACTCATAAATCATTTAGAGAAAGTCGAGAGATCACTAGCTTCCCACGACCTACACTCTAAAATACCTAATGTTGATGCGTGATTCTTGTACCAAGTGAGTCGTTGCACACTAATGTTAAATACGAGTTGGTGATGACTCTGATGCTTAAGTTAGCGTTTAGATCGAGGTAATGTCGAGCTGAGCTATGATAATGTGTCACATACTTGTTTTAAAAGAGGATTCCACTATTTATAGAAAATTTTAAGGGTGTGATATGTAGGCCCCACTATCCCACTATTTCCCCGAGTCGAGGTACGGTGTCGGTTGTCCCATAATCCTAAGCTGAGGTGTTTGATCAGGATCCCTTGATACCGAATGGTGGTGTCCATGTGGTTAAGTATAACCCGGGGATGTGATAACTTGTTATTTTAGGTAGAATTCAGCTTGAAAATAGTAGTTTTTAAATGATTTTGTTCTAATTTATAAGTGTTCCAAATCTATAAAATGAATGATTGAAGTTTAGCCAATCTTGTGCTTTATGTGGAAAATTATAAGGAAAATCACTCAGTTATGATGCTTTGTTCTAGTGCAGGAGATGCCGGAGCATTTAAGATATTCACTCCAGTTGAGCCGAAAAGCAACAACTGGTTTTACCAATGAAAAAGCAATAGTAAAAAAAAAAAGCACCTAGTTTTTATCGAATTCTGTATAATCAGTCATCTGTTGTCCTAATTTTAAGGAATAGTATAAATTTTTGGAGATAAGGTTGTCGAAAACAATCAAGCACCAATCCGAAGAAGTAAAAAAGGTCTGAAAATCACAAAAGAAAGGAAGATACTCACCTAGAAAAGGGAGATGACTTGAGGTAGAGGACAAGGAAGAAGATGGAGCTGAAAAGATAGAGGTGTGTACCTAGAGGATAAATCAAAGCTTCTTAATGTTTTTCTTCCTCTTTTTCACCCAATTAAGATGAGTTGTATTTCTTTTTTTTTTCTCTCTCTCTTTGTGGTTTTATGTCTATGATGATCTAAATCCATTTGTAGGGGTTATGAACTTTTGCTTGTAAACACCGACTTCTAGTTATTGAAGTTGTTACTATTTGATTAAAGTTTGTACTTAATCCTAGTGTTATCGATGATTGAACCACTAGTCTTATAAGTTTTCAAAAGAATTTGGTAGGATATGAAAGACCTTAATCTATACTAAATCTATGTTTTAGTATGGAGCATGGGTGTTCAGGTATAAGACTCACCTAGTATAGGTATAAGATGTTTATTAAGGTTTATTAGGCGCTAACGGAAGTTTGGTTAATGGAAATTTTGGGTAGTCTGGAACGATGTCAGGTTTGTCTCACTAGCAATCCGAACAACTTCAATGCGAAAACATCGGTTAATAACAGCCTAGTAAAATAACATACCCCCGTTGTTTTTCTCTTGATTAGGGTTGATCATCGGTCGACAGGGGTCAGCTTTCGGCCGACCCCGACGCCGAAACTGGCCACGTCAGTTTCCATTCCACGGTTTCCATCTGCATTGTTGCGCCGATCAATCGACCAACGGTTAGTTTGTCGGTTTAACCGACAATGTTTTTTTTTTAATAATTGATTTCCTTTTTTTCCCCTATTTACATTTTCAAGGTATATATTGCATAGTCATATACTATATACTTTTTCTTTTGTCAATTTTCATTACTATTTTAGTATTTCTATTCACATCTTCAACAAAAGTCCAAATGTGAACATAACATCTCAATATCTCATAGTCCAAATTTGCAATAAAAGTTCAAATAGAAACATAAAACACAAAAGTCCAAATACAAACATAACATCTCAATGTCTCACAATCAAATTTCCAACCAAAGTTCAAAGACAAACACAACAAAAGTCGCAAATATAAAACACAAAAGTCCAAATACAAACATACAAGACAAAATTATAAATAATAGTCTCATAGCTAGCTTAACCAAAGTTCAATAAACTAAATTCATTAACAAATTCATATCTTTGAAAAATCTTGAAGCTCGTCCGAGTCCTTTTCTCCATCCATAATATTGATGCTTGGATTTTGGTTGACCAGTTCTCTCCAAAATGCACACCAAACTTGATTATCAAGGGATCGGATACCTGCAAAACCGAACAATCCTAAACCGGTGTGACTTCTGCCACACGGGCTCCAATGCCTAAGTGAGCAATTGGAGAATTACTATGCAAGTAAGGTACTTGAAGTGTTGTTTTGCTTACCTTCAAGGGGTGACCTCTCCATCTATTTATAGTCGATCTTCTCCCTAGGGTTTCACAAATGCCAACTCTAGGTCATGATACATGTGGGCTTATGGGCCGGGACATCTCCAGCAGCAACAGAGGAGCAAGGACGGAGCTCGATGCCGAGTAGGGTCAGAACCGAGCCTTGCTCGGTCCGGCTCGCCCTTTGCGAGTTGCTTCACCTGACTTAATCTGGTATTTGTTTGTCGTTTTTTACCTCATAACAGTTGCCCCTACTTTCGAGGTGATGTACTTCCAGTTTTTTGGACTTATCACTTTGAGAATACATTTATTGGTGGGTCACGCAAAGTGTTGTCATTTGCCCAATAGACCCGTGAATGATGGGTCTCATTCGTCATTATGTTGTCATGTCTTGGTCAAACTCGTGACCGAGATGGTTTCCTACCTCGGCTGTCGAGCCGAGCAGTGTTGAAACTCGTGACCAAGATGATATCACATCTCAGCTGTCGAACCCAGCTTTATTGGTTCTCATTTAGGTGTAGTCACATCAAGCTATGACCTTTCACATCATGGTCGGACCTGTGACCGAGGTGGTCACATGTTTCATGGTGGCCGAGTAGGCCTCGGCCTAATGGTCAAAAACCATTGGTCCGAGCCAGACTCCTTCGCTTTTCAGGGCTATATAAACCCCCTCCATCTCATTCACATTCCACTCATCCCCTTCACTTCGAGGTAATCTTCCATCTTTTCTCATTCTTTCTTGCCTGTTTATTTCTATAGCATCCGGTAGTGACCTGAACTTTGAGTGGACTACCTCTGATGACGAGTCGTCATCCAATCCTTCATCTGAGACCCTGTCCTTTCGTCGTTCCTAGATGGACAACTCAACGCTTACGGCGAGAGACTTACGTCGTCTTCGCTTAAAATACCGCATTCCAAACTCCGTTAGCCTTCGTCTCCCAAACCCTGGGGAGAGCATTTACGGATCTCACCCCGAGGAAGTCGTATTTTACGCAGCCATGTTCAAATTTAGTGTTCGCTTACCCCTGCCATTGTTCCTTCAAATCTTTCTAGCTTTCAATCAAATAGCTCATTCCCAGATCGTCCCTTATGGGTGGCCACATTGATTAGTTGCTTCATTTAATGGTCTTACCTTGGGGGTGACCAACCTTTAACTGCGGCCACCTTCATGTCACTTTATTTTCTTAAACATAGCCCCGATGACAACTTTCACTTTTCTGTTAGTTCATAAAATCAAATTCTCATTATGGGTCCTTCCGCAGTAAAGCACTTGGAGGATGAGTGGTTCCTTGTCGGGGTGACTGGCTAGTCTGAGATGATTGTGGATTACATTTCCCCGTCTCGACAGAGTGTAGAGAGTTAGGTATGTAGATTCCCGAACTCTATCGGGACCTTCTTATGTCACGTTCTAAAATCCCTTTCTCTGTTTTCTTTGTTGACAGTTCCCCGTAGTTGTGAAGTTTCCGCTGAGGCATTGAAATTCTATCACACTATCATCCAGTTACCAGACATCGAGCGGTGGGGCCCGGACTTGGTAAAAGAGCAAAACCTGGTAGACTTTGGTTTAGCTCCTCCTTGTCGACCTTTAAGTAATTGTCGGAGATTGTCTTAAATATGCATCCAGCCAATTTTTACTTTTGTATTTTCCTTGTAGAAATGTAAAGACGGGCCACCTCCTTATTCGAGAGAGAACGCTGATGAAACGTTTGGAGCTCAGGTGCCGGATCCAATCGGGCTTCAGATGTCGAGATAACTGACTTGATGGAGGATGACCCCCCATCTCACCATTAGGCTCAGCCCTCGATGCCTCATGCTGCACCTCGTCGCTCTGCCCGACTTCAAGAGACATCCACCTCGTCCTCCTCTCACGGTCATCCCGGGTCTTCTTCCCATGTGTCGGCTTTTCCTTTTTCGGGCCCATATGATGCCGACACCAATGGGACGGCTTATCTGGAGAGAGCTTTCAGCCTTTGGCAAAGACTTGGAAAGTCATCGAGTGGGTCGAGTTTTGGCTACTCAAACCCTCAGCATAGCATCAATACCTATCTTAGTGATCTCCATCAGGTAAGTCTCACAGTTGCCTCTTGGTACTCAACGTCGCACCTAGCCTATCGTTTGTTATTGGCTTTTATAGGTTTTTAATTGCTTGGTTGTGTTCTCGGGTAGAGTTGCTGACAAAATTAACCATCTTCGTCGCCATTACACTCCTCCGAATGAACTGGACCAGGCTCTTGCCTCTTTAAACCAGGCTAACAGCATGCTAGCGAATACTCAGCATGATCTGGAGGTTGAGAGGAGGAGATCCCGAGATGATTTGGTCGTTCTACAGAAGAAGCTCGATGAGGCCAATGCCCAGCTTTCCAACTCTGAATTTTTGGCCGAGAAGTTTAAGAAGACCCAGACTATGTCAATTTGCAGAATGCCGCCATGGAATGTGGCGTCTCATGGTCTCTCCGCCAAGTCTCCAACGATCACCCCGACATCGATTACTCGTTTCTCCAGGAGCGTTTTAGGGCTGAATGTGACGCCCCCGATGACATGGACGACGAGGACGACGAGTAGGGACAATGTGGGTCTAGTTGTCCATGGTGCTTCGTGTTTTGGAAAATTGTCTGTTATATTTCTGTTAGTTGTTTTTCTTGTTACCTTGTTGGTTTTATGTCGGAATTATCAATTAAATCTCTTCAAGCTTTATTATTGGCTTAAGGCTCTAACTTTGGCGGAGTTGACTTTGCCTGCTGACTGGGCGTTTATGCTGAACGCACGCGCTAAGCGTGGTAACAATTATATAGATGCAAGCGCACACCTGTCAGAGTAATATAAAATGGATGGAGTATCCAAGTATCGATCCTCAAGGACTTCTAAACAATTTCCAAACTCTAAAGTTTTAAAGAATAGTGAATGTTGGAATGAGTGATTCTTGTAAAATGGGAAGTGGTCACAAATAATGGTTTGGATTTGGGATTTGGACTTAGAATGATAAAACCTAGCCCGAATTACTTCAAGTTAGCCAACAAAGAATCAAAGACATGCTAAGGACAATATGCATTTTACTTTAGAAACTAACGACTACGCTTCTCACTTTACTTATGT
>NW_019104551.1:220868-244980 GCF_001995035.1 Momordica charantia
TAGGGGGTTCGAGTTCGACGGCACGGCGACGGCGAGAGAAACTGTGGCAGTTGGCGGTGCAATGAGATTTGGATATATTAGACAAATGACTAACTCCGTCTATAAACTTTTTACATGAAAGTTCAAAAGATTCTACAAATTGGTATGAATTTGTTAAAAATGCAACTTTTTAGTGAGTATAGCTTTTTTCAGCTTTGTAGCGTCTTTCTTCTATAAGCCCCACTTATTCATCTTTTCAAAATTTGAATTTTCGTAATTCATTTGTTAAAAGTTTTACTAATTTTTTTTTAAAAAAAACTTATAAATATAATATATATTTGGTCATAATCGTGGTTACTTATATGCTTTTTATAGAATATCCTTAATTGGTGGTATAAGAGTATTAGCTTAATTAACTTATTTTTTTATTGACGAAGAGAAGAAGAGAAGAGGTGGTGGTGGGCGGTGGCATGGTACGGCTGCAGGGATAGAGAGTGAGAGAGCACGGGGGTAGGGGTGGGCGACAGAGAAGAAGAAGGTGAACACTCACACTAAACACGCATGAAAAGAAGGGAACTCTAAAGAAAAAGATGTTTAATTTTTATTTTTTAATAACTAAAAATATATATATAATATAATATTGTCGGTCGGTCGGTCGATCGGTATCAACTGGTTCAAGGCCACCAACCGATCAGAACCGACGCCGAACTGACCATTGCTAAAATCGACGGACCGACCTCTTTTCGGTCGGTCGGCTCAATTTTCGGGTTCACATGCTCACTCTACTCTTGATTGATAACCCATTTAGTTATATTGTTTTCACTACCTATTTTGTCTCGAGTCAGTGAAAAATTCAATGTCACACTAAAGATTTAGTCATTGCCATGATTGTAGCGACTTCTGAAGGTGTCGTTGAACTGTTAGCTATCAGATCACTAACGATGCGTGAAACTTGATGGTCGTCCGTTGGTATCGCCAAATCTCGACTGTCGATTTTTAATGTGATCTGACGGTGATGCGCAGAGGGCTCTGGGTACAAGTAGGGGGCTCATCCTCGTCTTTTTCATGTCTGCCTTCTCTCGAGCTTAAGTGTTCTCCTTCGCCATTGTCCAAAGTGCTCGTGAGTTTTGTCCAATGACGAAAGCTTTTTCTGGTGATTCTCTTTCTCCCTCTTTCCATGGTGCGATGTCAATAGTACACTTCCATGTCTGACATAGATGTATTTGAGCCACCGAAGCATCCTTTTTAGGTAGTTGATGCCTTTTTGAGTGCCCTCCGAGGATTTTGGAGTTCCTCCAAGTCAAATACGATATTCATGACAAGGTGTCATGAGGTTGCCTAGGGAAGGCAAGACCATGAGGAACCCTCCCCTTAAGTATGTGGCGTTCTACCCCAGATGTTTGTGAGGGGGGTCATGCTTTGACTGTATGCATTCCCTCAGCTCTTCTTCAGAAGGGTGAATGCTTACTAGCCAACTAATGCAAAACGATTGAAAGGACTCTCTTCGGATGTTGGGCCCTTCTAAGGGCTCTGTTGGGAATATGGATCCAGAACAATGGAGGAAAATAATAGGGAATGAAAGAATGATGCTGCAGAGGCTTGATGGCCAAGGGCACAGCGTTGAGACACTGAAAGTAGTGTCTCAATGCTGTCACAAATTCGAAGAAAATATAGAGGCGCGTACAGACGTTTGACGCCACAAAAGTCGTACCATTAAGACGTCGTGGACAGCGTCTCAATGCTGCAGTAGGTTTCTTTTAAACCTTCTTTTGTTTTAGGGTTTTTGGTGGCAAAATTAAAAGGTAGCTGCATCTTCGCAGAGAGGAAGAGACAAGATTTTTGGGTTGTAGTGTGTCATTGGCAACCTATTCTTGTGAGTATAGTAAGGTTTTTTATTATATATCCCAAAGTACCGTTGTAGTACTTAGAAGCTAGGTAGCTATTGTTGTACCATCTAGAGAGTGATTGAGAGTGTTGTGAGACCCATTGTAACATTTCTAATGTAGTGGAACCTGCATATTGTAGAAGACTAGACGTAGTTCCAAATTTGTGGTGAACTAGAGGTATTTTGTTATACTGTATTTTTCTCAAAAGGCTCGATTCCGACAAGACAAGCCAACTTCACCTCATCTTGAAGTTCAAAAAGTTGTGAAGAATCTCCTCCCTTCAGAAGTAGCAGCAAAACTGATTGACATATTTAGCATATTAAATTTAAAATTTTTATTTATTAACTCAAAGTTACTCCACCATAAATTTTGAAGTTACATTATTATGTAGTATAGGACGAGTTATGTTCATGGATTTAATAACTACACATAAGTCAATGTTTCATAAATTGTTTGTTACAGCTGGGTCAAAAACATTTTTTACCTATATAATTACATTTTATACTTCAAATACCATTCATCCTCTAATTATATCAGAGTGAGACTCCATTGTTCAATTTCTGAATTTCATATGTGAATTAACAAAACAATTAATTGTTAAAATATAAAAAAATAAAATAATTATCCAACGAATGCCTTTTTTCAAATTGTCAATAAAGAAGGGATAAATGTAATGGGAAACTTAAAAGTGAAACGTGAGATTAGTAGTGTATATGCAAAAAAAATAAAAATAAAAATAAAAAAAGTGACTTGAAAGGCTTCAATAAAAAAGTTACCACCTTTACTTTTTAAATTGATGTACTAACATTAAATTGGAAATGTTAAATATATAATTCCAAACAATTGAAAACAAACTGAGAATAGTATAGTAACTTTCAAAATATTAAAGGAAAAACAGAAACCAACTATATAGATTCAAAGATATCTCTAAAATTTGCTCATTATTTTTTCTTTAAAATATCGGAAGTTTCACTTAAAATTTATTTTTTTTAAACTAAAATGTTAGCACATGTCATTTTCAATTTTATATAATGTATAAAAAAGTAATAAGAGTTTGTTGATTCTTATTTTTTATTTCTATTTCTTGTTTCCTCTTTTTTTTCATTAAATAGAAACAGAATTATACTTGGTAATTATTTTTTATTTCTTTCTTTTTCTATTGAAAAAGAAAACAGAAATATGTTTGTAAATTTTTATGTGAAAACTTTATTTCTTTGTTAAATATTCAAATTTTTTATCTTATATATTTTTCAATTTTTATTATTTATTTATAAGTCAAAATGATAAAATAATACTTTTATTTATGTTTTGAAAAAAAAAAAAAAAGAAACAGAGAACAATAATAAGAAACTTGATTTTGTTTCCAAAATTTCAACACAACTTTAGAAATGTTTCTTAAAAATGAGAAACGAAAAATAGTAATAATTTTTTTTTCTTTTTTTGGATACGAAACAAATTTATGAAATACAAAAATAAAAATAAAAATAAAAAAAATCTTATGCAATGAAATTACAAAAAACTCCACCGGTTGGATATAAGGGTATTTAAACATTCTGGAGTTCCTTTCTTTCCAAATCATCCAAATGAAAGCTCGGTTCAAGTTCATCCAAAGGATAGCCTTTTTCTTTCTTGAAATGGTGCATAAAAAAAGTGTCCTAAGCTGATCTGGAAAGTGATTTGGTAGGCAGAGATTCCATCCGAAGGCAGTGAAGAAGAAAATTATTACAATTACATAGATTTCTCTCCCTGATCCCAATTACACACACTCTCTCAAAGTAAATACTATTCAAATAACTAGAGCTAGTATACCAAGCTAAAAGTGTTTTAATTTGGATGATTAAAACCTAAGGTCATGGACTCCGTTTATAGCACTTGAGGCATGCCCTCTCATTGTACATGTTCGACGTGGGATAACTTCTATTCTAATCTTTAGCCAAAAACCCTACATGACTTTTTAGTTGATGATATATGTCTTTAAACAATTGTGTTATGCTTAGGTTGACGAGTATGTCAATTTATAAGAGTTGCAAATAAGTGTTATATATTAGACGTCATTGAATCTTACAAAGTGGTTTGATCTCAAATATCATTTAAGTGAACAATCTTCAGAAATTATTTTGAACTACAGGTATCAATCCATTCTAACATAGTAGAGTCTGGTTGCTTAATGTTGTTCTCACAGGTAATAGTCTTTATTTTCACCTAAAGTTCCCTACCTTTTATTATCAATATACTTCTATTGTTTAAGTCAGTTATGTGTGAAAGTGAACGCAATAGTCACAACGTTTTGCTCTGCTATGATGCTATTGGAGGAACTGAAGGAGAATTTAAATGAAAAAGATCGTTGTGCTGCTCCTCAAGGTTAATGTAACCTCCAACTAAGACGTGCACTTGTTAAAACGAAGTGGAATCAAACTCGAACTCAGAAAATCTCATCTCAAAGAGGGAATATGAGACAGAAGGGGAGAATATAAAAATGGGATGATATGAAGAAGCGGAGGAAGCTAGAATTTATAGTGATACATGAGACCAAAAATAGAATTTAAATAAAATTTATTAATAGAAGCATGGTCTAACACTTGTCCCTTTACTATTTATCATTCCAAACAACTATAACATTCAAGTTCCATACCAACTAATTTTAATTTATTAATATAGATTAATGAATAATCCATAGTTAATTAATCTAATTGAAGGAACGATGGATGTCCAACAAAATCATATATTATTATAATTGTTTCTTCAGAATACCAGTGATATACTAGTATATTAGCTAAAAAGCATGGATACGAATACCAGTGAACCTATCGAATTTTTGTAATTTGATTTCTTTCCTGCTTGATTCCACGAATTTTGTTCGGTGTAAATTCCAACTCACAGCAATTTTGAACTCCCACAAACTGTTTGGTTTTATCGATGGCTCCTTTGTACCCCATGCGAAGACAATTTCTTCGCCGGCTTCATCTAATGGGTTGCCTCAATTGGCTCCAAATCCTGCATATGAAGATTGGCTTGCTCGTGATCAGACGCTCATGACATTGATCAATGCTACACTTTCTCCCGCTGTCCTGACGTACGTTGTTGGTAGCACTTCTTTGAAACAAATTTGGGAGACATTTGAGAGGCATTATTCTTCCAGAACGAACATCGTCAACCTCAAGTCTGACCTTCATTCTATTTCCAAGAAGTCAGCTGCATCTTTTGATGATTATGTGAGGTGAATTAAGGAACTCAAAGACAAGCAAATGTCTCTGTTGTGATTGATACGGAAGATCTCCTAATCTACACACTCAATGGCTTGCCTGTTGAGTATAATATCTTCTGAACCTTCATGAGAACTCGCTCTCGAACTATTTCTTTCGATGAACTCCATGTTCTCATGAAATCTGAGGAAGCTGCATTGGAGAAGCAAATTACGCGTGATGCTGCCTTAATTCAAACTACTGCTCTTTTAGCCTCGTAGAGTTCTTCTCCACATCGAGGTACTAATTTGATTTCGAATTTTTCTCACGGGAAGGGCTATCAAGGCCATGGTAGATTTTCTAATCCATCCGTGGTCGTAATTCCTTTGGTTTCCTACAGACTGATAATTGTATTCCCTGCCAAATTTGTGGCCGATTAGGGCATTTCCCTCTCGATTGTTTCAATCGAATGAATTTAATTATCAGGGACGACATCCACCGGTGCAACTTGCTACCATGGTTGTTCACATAACTTTATTGTTGTTCAACCAACGGCTAATTTTAACAATCTACAATCTGCTGCTAATTTTGGTAATCATCAGCCTGCTGCTCCTTCTATGCCATCGACATGGCTTGGAGCTGATTCAGGATGTAACACACACATAGCATAAGATTTATCAAACTTATCTGTAGCATCTGAGTATAATGGGAAAGATTAGGTCTCTGTTGGTAGTGGTCAAGCTCTTTCGATGTGTCATACAGGTTGTGGAACCCTCTCTACTCCTTCCTTTACTTTGTCTAAATTACTTCGAGTTCCTTCTATTTCTTCAAATCTTTTGTCTGTTCATCAACTCTGCATTGACAATAATTGCATTGTTATTTTCGATTCTGATCACTTTCTTGTTCAGGACAAATCTACGGGCCAAATTTTGTTCAAAGGTCCTAGTGTCAATGGCTTATATCCGTTCACTTCTCTGGCTGATCAATCTTTGTTAAAATCAGTCTCTTTTGTTCCTACTTGCCATGCTACTCATTTTGGTACACGTTCGATTTATTCACTTTGGCATAACCGGTCAGGCCATCCTAGTCTCTTTGTTCTTAATTCCATTTTTCAACAGCTTCATTTACCTTCTGTTTCCTCCGAACATCATGTTTATAAGAATTGTTTGTATCGGAAAATGAAGAAACTCCTATTTTCTGTTTCTAGTTCTATTTCATCTTCACCTTTAGAACTTGTGCATACTGATGTATGGGGTCCTGCCCCTGAAATTTCTATTAATGGCTATCACTACAACGTTTTGTTTGTTGATGACTTAACTAGATATACATGGCTCTATCCTCTTGTACATAAATATGATGTTTCTAATATTTTTCAAAGATTTAAGCCTTTTGTTGAAAATTTATTCTCTACTCATATTAAAACTCTTCGTAGTGATGGTGGGGTGAATTTGTCAATCACTCCCTTAGTTCATTTCTTGACATTCATGGTATACTACATCAAAAATCATGTGTGTATACTACTGAATAAAATGGCATTGCCAAATGAAAACATCGCCATATTGTCGAAATGACCATTACTCTTATGACTCGTGCTTATGTTTCTATTCGTTTTTGGTCCTTTGCATTTTCGACTGTTGTTTTCCTTATCAATAGTTTACCCTCTCTGTTGCTCAACAACAGATCCACTTTCGAATGTCTTTTCAACCGCCTTCCTAATTACACCCACCTTAAAACGTTCGGTTGTGCTTGTTATCCTCTTCTTAAACCATATAATTCTCACAAACTTCAACCTAAAACATCTCAGTGTGTTTGTCTTGATTGTCCTCTTGAATATAAGGGTTATTTGGATGAGTACTGGCAAATTTTATACTTCTAGACATGTTTTTTATGAGACTTTATTTCCATTTTATTCTACCACTTCTTCTTCCTTTGTTTCTCATGTTTCTTCCAATTCTTCTTCTCCTTCTTCGTTGCCTCTTTTTCTTTCATTGTATTATCTTTCTTCTTTTACTTCTACTTGTGCTACTACCACATATTCTTTTTCTTCTACCACTACCTCAAATGATACTAATTTTATTTCTGATGTCCCTTATGTTTCATCTAAATCTGCCCATGGTTCTAATCCTTCTAACATTTCTACTGTACTAGCTGATTCTAATGTTGTTCATGGTACCAATGTTTCTCATGTACCAAATGTTACTGAGGTTGCCGATTTCGGTGCTATTATTGCTCCAAATGCTTCTTTACCGATTGCTCCTTCCACCAATGTTCATCCCATGCAAACAAGAGCCAAATCCGGCATCTCTAAGAAAAAAGTTCTTGTTGCCATTGTTGTCGTACTTCGGAATCTGTACCTTCTTCATTCTCTAAAGCCTCTTTGATTTCAGTTTGACAACAAGCTATGGTTGAAGAGTTTGATGCCTTAGTTAAACAACGTACTTGGGAGCTTACCCCTTTGCCTCCTAGCAAGAATGCCATTGGTTGTAAATGAGTCTATTGGGTTAAACATCATCCGGATGGTTCTATTGCCCGACATAAGGCCCGCCTTGTTGCTAAAGGGTATCACCAATAAAAAGGTATCGACTATGAAGAAACCTTCAGTTCGGTTATTAAGAAACTCACTGTTCGTATTATATTCTCTTTGCCAACACAATTTGGGTGGCCTCTTCGCCAATTGGATGTTAAAAACGCCTTCCTTCATGATGATCTTGGTGAAGAGGTGTATATGCAACAACCCCAAGGTTTTATTCATCCATCTTTTCCTAATCATGTTTGTCGTCTTTTGAAGTTCTTGTATGGATTGAAGCAAGCACCTCGGGCATGGTTTGAATGTTTTATTTCCTATTTACTGACACTTGGTTTTAAAGATTCAATTGTTGATTTTTCTTTGTTTGTGTATCAGTTTGTTGGAACTCTTACTTACTTGATATTATATGTTGATTACATTATTGCCATGGGCAACAACAGTTCTTATATTGATGATGTTATCTCTCAACTCTGGTTGCGGTTTAATATGATCGATTTAGGTGGTGTTAAGTACTTTTTTGGCTTAGAAGTGACTCGAACTACTGCTGGCATTCATGTTTCTCAAGCTAAATATGCCCGAGATCTTTTTCCTCTTTTTGGCATGGTTGCTGCCAAGCATTGTTCTACACCCGTGTCTATCAAAACTGATTTTGTGGTCTAACAACACTGTTCTCCTACTATGCACTCCACTACATAACCATTATTGGTGCCCTGCAATATTTGACATTCTCTAGACCTGATATTGCCTTTTCTATGAGCAATTGTCTCAGTTCATGCATTTCCCTTCATTTGCTTATTTATCTGCAACCAAATGTGTTCTTCGATTTGTTGCCGGCACCCTTTCTTCTAGTATTCTTTCAGGCGCTGTTCTTCTGATGCCTTAAGACTCACTGATTTCTCTGACTCCGATTGGACCAGTGATCCTCTTGACCGGCGATCTATCATAGGTTTTGTTATTTTTCTTGGTTCTAATCCGATTTCTTGGTCTGCTAAGAAGTAGGCTACTGTCTCTAGAACCTCAACGGAGGCAGAATATCGTGTTCTTGATACTACGGCTACTGAGTTATTTTGGCTACGACAGTTGTTGCGTGATCTTCATGTTTCCGGCTCGCAACATCCTCTTCTTTGGTGTGATAATCAATCTGCTATTCAGCTGGCCCATAATCCGGTTCTATATGGTCATACGAAACATATTGAAATTGATTTCCATTACATTCAGGAATGTGTGATTCGAAAAGATATTCAGTTGTGTTATTTTCTACTTATGATTGGATTGCGGATTTGTTCACAAAGCCATTGACTACGGTTAGATTTCTTCTACTTAAATTAAAACTCATGCTCTCTTAAGCATGGGTTTGAGGGGATGTTATGTATAATAGTTAGTTGGCGATTAGTTTATAAAATAGTTAGCTTGTTATTCTATTATTAGAGTTATCTTCTGTATTATTTTTTAAAATAATTTAATTGATGCTATGAAATTATCCAAAGGGGAGGTAAACCCCACACCAAGGGAGTGGTACAAAAATTGAAGACAACCCTTTAAAAAAAAAATTAATGGTATAGGAGATATAAAATGTTTAAGCAAAATAATTAAATAAAGTTGATGGAAAAAAAGAGGCCAAATGAAGGGAGAAAGTTCCTCCCTTTATAGTCCATTTTATATAAATTATAGTTATTTAGTTTATATAAATTATAGTTATTTAGATAGGTTTGCAAAGTACTAAATTAGACAATTTTAACTTTGACCATTTATTAGACACAAAATTGAAAGTTCAAGAACTCATTAAATATTTTCTAAAATTCAGAGACATAATAGACTAATTCCTAAAATTTATGACTAAATTTGTAATTTAACTTTTCTTTTATTATTTGTAACAAGTTCAATTTATGGTAGAAAAGAAAAATTTTTATACTATGAGAGTATATTTATTCCTTACATTCATTGCTTGCTACATTAGCATCCTATTACAAAATCATGTGGGGCCACCAACATTAAAAATTATTTATAAATGCAAAATCATGATGTGAACAAAAAAAAGTACGATACTCCCATAGTATATGAATTTTTCCTATAGTACAATAGCTTGTTGTTCGAACTTTGATCTACATTCCTTTGTGCTCTTGACAGAGTGTTTACTTTATATTTATAATATCTATATTTTAAATTTTTTTTACAAAAACTTTTTTTATTTATAGCAAATAATTTAAATTTTTTTTACGAGGGTAGGAAGATATGAACCTCTAACTTCAAGAAAAGAGATAATGTCATTATCCCTAAATTATGTTCATGTTGTCAAATAAATTAAACAATTTTAACTGTATTTTTTAATAAATTAAAAAATATCAATTAAGCTTATGCAAATATGAAATAATAACAAATATATAGTAATGACCAACTTGAGTGGTTAAGTCATATATCACTAAACTAAAAGATTTGAAGTTCGAATTCTTACTCTTACATGAAGTAATCGTTCACACAAGGGAAAAAAAACAAATATATAGGATCCTAGAGGTTCGAAGTTTAATTCCCTATTTTCACATTTGTTGTAGCAGGAAAAAAGTTTTCGTTCTAGTTTCTTCTTTAAATTTGATACTCTCTTTTGTTGCAACAGAAAATTTCTATTATAAAGGGAAAAAAATGGTTTGCTCTTGCATATTTATAATTGAACATACATTTTATTGAAAAAATTAATATATCAAACTATATACAAAAACAAAATTCTAATATTTATACTAAACAAATTAATATATAATATCATAGTTTTATTATAGCTTAGCAATCAAAGAGTCTTCATTAATGTAAGCCAAAACAAAACTAATTCTTGGAAACTTAAGTTGGGTGATTTCTCCAAAGCAGTTGCACAACCTAATATAATATCAAAGTTGAAACAGTAAACAGTGTAATAGAGAACAAAATGTGAAAATTTAAATATAATGTATATGATTTATTATTTAAATCATGCTGCATTGGATTAGTGATTTGAAAAGAAAAATCTGAAAATAAAATTTATTGAAAAATAGAATTCTACTCTATGTGTTCGAAAATAATATATGTTTGGCAACAGATTTATAAATTAAACCTCAATTTTTTTATAAAAAAAATATTTATTAATATGTTTGTAAATAATAAAAATGGTCTATTTACCCATTAAATATTAGCTAACTTAAAATATTTTTAATTAATTTATTAACATATATGTTATAAATTTCGTATAATTATTATTTCACAATATTATATAATTTATGATATATAATGTTATACATGTTTTAATTTAAACACAATGCAACGAGTTTATAGAGTATATTTATCAATTTTGAAATATCTTTCTTAATTGCCACTTACAATTGTTGAATTAAAAATTTTAATTAGGAAAATTATACTTAATGGTACAAAATAAATATGTATTTATAAAATATTCCTACTTTTTCTTTTAATATCACAAAAGAGTTCATCTCCATATGGACTAGTTTTCTTTTAAAATTGATTTTGTAAACTGCTTGAATGAGCAATCGAGTTTGGGAATAAAAATTGGTGGAATTGTTGGGAACACGAATTAGAAACACAGAAATTAAAAGGCCAACCACCCTACTAAGATTTAGTTCTAAAAGATGAATTATACCTAGCAAATGTGTCCGTAATTAAACTCAATTTATGCAAACTGGTTCAACTCCTATTCCATACCGCTTTTGGTTTGTTTAGAAGCTTAAGCAAGTGTTTACATATGTCTATGCAACTCTAGAATCCTAAATAAATCAAGTTCCAACTTACGTTTAACGGGTAAGAGAGCCTATGTCTAGGATCTTGTTTTAGTTCTTATTTCTAAGTAACTTCCCGTTTTACCTTGATGAGATCTGTTTGACTCTAACCTTTTCAGAATTAAATTCAAACTAATGTGATTTAAACAAGTGGCCAACAAGAAAATCAACTGGATAAATTAGATCAATCAAGATAAGCAAAAGAGAGCGTAATACGTCGTGCTCACTGATAGATGTAATTTAAATAGATGAACTAAACTCGTAGGGGGTTGAAGAAACAATTTACCTACTCATGGAATTGAAAAGAAATTAAAACACAAGAGAAGATAACAAAAGAAAGCATTTTAATTAGAATTGGAAAGAAAGTACAAAATGGAACAAATTGAATTGCAATAAAATAAACAAGAGTAATTGTAGAAAAATAATTGGAAACAAAACTTAAATAAAAACTACAAAACTAAAGTAGAAAGGAAAACAAAAGCATGGAAAATGAGATGTCTTTGAAGTGATGCTTGAAAGCTCCTTTTATAGGCCATGGAGGTAACAAGATGTTGAGAAATGCATGGGAGGTTGGAACCAAATGAGGTTGTAGAGATTTTAGGAACTAATAACAAATCTTGAACCAATTACTTGGTCAAAAGTTGTTATTCCCGTTTTGACAATCTAGGCATCGAATGTGGCTGAAGCATTGTGAAGCTGGAACTTTCAAAGTATCTTGGCTGACTCATTCCTCTAGTAAGCTAGAAATTTTGGTCCTGCAATGTGTCTGACGCATTTTGATAATCAATCTTCACTTTTCCTTACAAAATAAGCATATTTACACAAATTAGTCTTCATTTAGCTATAACTGAACTCCAAAGTCTCTAATCACAAATTATGCACATTTTCCCTAAATTATATGCTTGAACATACATTTTTCATCATAATTAACTCCCAACTAAGCATGTAAAACTACGCTTTTTAGCCTTTAATCAAGTCTTATCAATCCCGATCTTCGAAATACTCACGAAAATCGAGGAAAACGGGTTCGAGAAGCTCCTCAAGCGGCCCGAAAAGCTCAAAGGTGACCTAGAGAGACGCAACAAGGACAGGTACTGCTGATTCCACCGCAACCACGACCATGATACCTCGAGTTGCTGGGAGTTGAAGCGCGAAATTGAAGACTTGATTCAAGATGGTTACTTCAAAAAGTATGTTGGAAAGCCGAGCTCGAGCTCGGTAGAGAAGAAAGAAGAAAGGAAGCGTTCAAGGACGCCACCTTGGAGGGATGACCGCCTGTGGTCATCAACACTATTGTCGGTGGCCCTAGTGGAGGCCAGTCGGGGAATAAGAGGAAGGAGCTTGCCAGGGAGGCTCGACGTGAAATCTGTATTATCCAGGAGCAAAAGTCCACCTGTCCCATCTCCTTCTCCGACTCCGATCTTGAGAGGGTGCATTTGCCCAACAATGACACCTTGGTGATCTCACCACTGATCGACCATGTGCAGGTCAGAAGGGTGTTGGTCGATAGGGGTACCTCAGCCAACATCTTATCTCTCACCACTTATTTAGCTCTGGGATGGACCAGGGCGCAGTTGAAGAAAAGTTCAACACCTTTAGTTGGATTCGCAGGTGAATCTGTCACTCCTGAGGGATGCATTGATCTTCCCATTACAATCGGTCAAGGTGACACTCAAGTCACCAGATGGCCGAGTTCGTAGTGATAGACGGAAGGTCGTCCTACAACGCTATCTTCGGACGACCAATAATTCACTCACTTTATGCCATCCTATCGATTTTGTATCAAGTCATGAAGTACTCCACAATCAATGGGGTCGGCATGATCCGAGGAGAGTAGAAAACATCCCACGATTGCTACACCTCTACACTCAAGGGATCAGCGGTTTGCACCCTCGAAGAACTGACAAATCTTCTAAGTCCAGCAGTTCAAGCTTCCAAGGACGAGCTGCCCAAGACTAGCCAGCGAGAGGTGGCTACGCCTACAGAAGATCTGGAGCTTATCCCTTTGCTCAGCCCAGAAAAGCAAGTGAGCATAGGCACGAAGCTGGGGGCCGCGGACAGAGAGGAGCTCATCTCCTTCCTCAGGGCGAACTCGGACGTGTTCGCATGGTCTCATGAGGATATGTTGGGCATAGATTTGAAGATTATGGTTCATCGCCTCAACATCGACTCATCATTTCGACCTGTCAAGCAAAAAAGAAAACCTGTAAATAGGGAGATGAGTGATGTAATTGTTGAGGAAGTAAACAAACTTTTAAAGCTGAATACATAAAATAAATTTTGTATCCCGAGTGGCTCTCTAACGTAGTCTTAGTTAAAAAATCTAACGGAAGGTGGGGAATGTGCGTAGATTTAACCAATCTCAACAAAGCTTGTCTAAAAGATTGTTTCTCACTGTCGAGGATCGACCAGCTCATGGACGCTACGACCGGGCAAGAGCTGTTCACCTTCATGGATGCTTACTCTGGATACAACCAGATAAAAATGCATGAGCCAGATCAAGTCCACACCTCTTTCATAACCAATCAAGGCCTATACTACTATAAGGTCATGCCCTTCGGTCTAAAGAACGCAGAGGCGACATATCAAAGGATGGTGAACAAGATGTTCGCCAGCAAGATCAGACGCAATATGGAAGTCTACATGGACGACATGCTTGTCAAGAGCAAGCAGTCCAGGTCACACCTGGGCGACCTGACTGAAACTTTCGAGGTCTTCCGAAAGTACCAAATGAAGTTAAATTCTGCCAAGTGCGCCTTTGGAGTCTCATCTGGCAAGTTCCTAGGGTTCATGGTGAATAATCGCGGCATAGAGGCTAACCCAGAGAAGATAAGGGTCGTGCTCGAGATGCAAGCCTCAAGGACCCTTAAGCAGCTACAATGCATTAACGAGAGAATCGCTGCCCTTAATAGGTTTGTCTCCATGTCCATGGATAAGTGTATCCTTTTCTTCAAAACCCTAAGAAAGAAGGGACCTTTTGAGTGGACAGCCGAATGTGAAACAGCCTTTGAAGAACTCAAAAACTACCTCTGCTCGGCACCATTGCTCCCAAAGCCTATGCCAGGGGACAAGCTGCATTTATATCTGGCCGTATCTGACAATGCAGTCAGCTCGGCCTTAATCAAGCAAGACGGAATACGACAAAATCATGTTTACTATACAAGTAAGGTCACGACCGAGGTCGAGACAAGGTATCCCTAAATGGAGAAGCTGGCTCTCGCCTTGGTCACCTCGGCACGAAGGTTGAGGCCGTACTTCCAAGCCCACACAATGACTGTGCTCACAAACTTGCATTTGAAGCAAGTTTTTCATAAACCAAAAACAGCTGGAAGATTGATGAAATGGGCCTTCGAACTGAGTGGGTACGATATTCAGTTCGAGCCCCGAACGGTTGTGAAGGGGCAGGTCGTCGCAGACTTCATAGCCGAACTCACTCCCCCAACGTCTCAAACATCTGCGTCCGACCAGCCATGGACGATGTACATGGATGGGTCTTCAAATGAAAAGGGATGCGGAGCGGGTGTGCTTCTCCTCGCCCCGGATTGCATGCGTTTTGAGTACGCCCTTCGCTTCAACTTCCGCACCTCAAACAATGAGGCCGAGTGCAAAGTCCTATTGGCCGGACTGCCCATGGCAAGAGGACTTGGAGCCAGCCACCTTGAAATGTTCAGCGATTCACAACTGATAGTGAATCAGATCAAAGAAGAGTATCAGACAAAAGACCCTCGGATGGAGAAGTACCTGGGAAAAGTCAGGTTGCACCTCGCCCATTTTCAAGCTCACGAAATCAGCCAGATTCTGAGGTCACAAAACTCTAATGTCGATGCTTTTGCTAAGTTAGCATCAGCCTACGAGACCAACCTAGCGAGATCGGTCTCGGTGGAAATCTTGGATAACCCTTCTATTTTAGAGCCGGATATGATGGAAGTCGACTCCCAGCCTCCATCATGGATGGATTCGATCAGGAACATCTTAGAAGGTAATATCCCGATAGATCTGAGGGAAGCCAAAAAAATGACAAGGAAAGCAGCTCGGTTCTTGCTTCGAGATGGAACAATGTACCAGCGTGGATTTTCCTTACCCCTCCTTAAATGCATTTCCAAATAAGATGGGAACTATGTCCTCAGGGAAGTGCATGAAGGGGTTTGTGGCAATCACACGGAGGCTAGGTCATTGTCGGCGAAGGCCATTCGTCAGGGCTACTACTGGCCCACAGTGGATTAAGACGCGAAAGAATTTGTGAAAGCATGTGACAATTGCCAAAGCTTTATGAATTTCATCCACCAACCTCCCGAGCTGCTGACTTCGATCTTAGCACCATGGCCCTTTGCGCAGTGGGGAGTTGACCTTATCGGACCCTTTCTATTGGACAAAGGGCAGACCAAGTATGTCGTCGTTGCCGTGGATTACTTCACCAACTGGGCCGAGGCCGAAGCACTCTCGACAATCACAGAGGCTAGATTTACGACCTTTATTTGGACGAGCGTGGTCTACCGTTTCGGCATACCCAATGCTATTGTGACAGAAAATGGCAAGCAGTTTGACAACACCAAGTTCAAACACTTCTGCCACAAGCTCGGGATTAGCCACATCTGCTCATCCCCGGCTCACCCCAAGGTCAACGGGCAAGTGGAGGCGGTAAACAAAATCATTAAGCGCGGCCTTAAATTAAGGCTGGACGCAAAGAAAGGATGATAGGGCGAGGAGCTACCTGAGGTACTCTGGTTCTACCGAACTACGTCGCCGGAGTCCACTGGCGAAACCCCATTTGCCATGGCCTTTGGTTCCAAGGTCGTGGTGCCCGTAGAAATAGGAATGCCAATGGAGAGGATAGACTACTACGAGCATGCTAGGAACGAGGGAAAGATGTTCCTTAACCTCGATCTCCTTGATGAAAAGAGGGAAGCAGCCCAACTGCGTTTGGCAGAGTACCAAAATCGCATGGCAAGGCATTACAACTTGAGAGTCCGATCTTGGAGTTTTCAGGTCCGACACTTAGTCCTTCGCAAAATACAGAGACATGTTGAGACGTTGGAACCAAGTTGGGAGGGGCTATTTGAAGTCAAGGGCATAGTCCGACCTGGGACATATATGCTTGCCGATCTCGAAGGGAAGTTACTCTCGCACCCGTGGAACACAGAGCATTTGAAGAGATATTACCCTTGAAATGTTAAAATGGTCCGAAAATGGATTGGACTTGTAAAATTTTCAAGGAATAATATCAGTATTAGACTCTTGTGTCATTTAATTTCATGTCTCCTAAGGGCATGAGTTCGATGTGAAATTAAATGGGGGCCAGATGTGAATTAAGATTTGGAAAATTCGAACCTTTAGAACTTACGAGTTTGAAGTCAGATGTGAATTAAGATTTGGAAAATTCGAACCTTTAGAACTTACGAGTTCGAGGTGAGATGTGAATTAAGATTTGGAAAATTCGAACCTTTAGAGCTTGCGAGTTCGACGTGAGATGTGAATTAAGATTTAGAAAATTCGAACCTTTAGAACTTACGAGTTTGAGGTGAGATGCGAATTAAGATTTGGAAAATTCGAACCTTTAGAACTTACGAGTTCAATGTAAGATGTGAATTAAGATTTGGAAAATTCGAACCTTTAAAACTTGCAAGTTCGAGGTGAGATGTGAATTAGGGCTTAGAAAATTTGAATCTCTAAAGAACTAACGAGTTCGAAGTGAGACGTTGACTAAGAAAGAAAATCCGAAATTTTAGAATTTACAAGTTTCAAAAGGTGGTTCCAAATGTCACTTGATATTAATAAGTGGAGTTGTGGCTAAGGTGTATAGGCCTCGTGGCCAGATACAAGAAATAAAAGATCAAGACAAAAACAACAGGGTTGAAAAGAGAGTGGAGGAGCCTCAGTTGCTTCCGAGGTACAATCCAAGCTCGCCTTGGGACCCAAAGATGTCAATCTCCTGGGAATCCATCATCCCAGTCTCTTGGGACGAATTCGCACCAGCGGTTGGGAGGAGAGCCCCCCAACTTCTTGTGAAGACGGATCCGCGTCATCGCCCTCATTGAGCTCGGCATCGGACTCGAGCTCCTTCAAGCATTGCTCCACGAAGTCCTAGGGGNGGAATCGGCCCTCCCGGGCGAAGGGCCCTGATTCTGAGCTGCCTCGCTAGACGAACTACTATTACTTGAGCTTGAGAAACTAGAAGACACCGACATGACTTTTAAAGTAAGAGGAAAAGAAAACTTGAAGAGCTGTCTCTTATACACATCTGACTCGAGCTTCTTCAAACATTGCTCCCCGAAGACTTGGGGGCTAGGGGTCTCATTGGAACCCGACGCCCACTTCTCCGCATACCTGAGCTTGATGGGCGCGAGATCGAGCTCGGGCGCCACTTCTTGGATTCCTTTCATCAGGAATCTAAAGCCAGCATCACTAAAGTCCTTGGCGAAGCCGTCGAAGTCAGGATGCTTGTGAAACGCTTCCTCCAGAAGAACCTCATTGCGGAGCTTGGACTCTTCGAGCTCGAGCTTGGCCTTTAGGTCTGCCATCTCGGCATCGCGACTTTAATTTGCCTTCTAGGTCGTCTCGGAGGTGCTCGAGGTCATTATTTTGCTTCATCAGCACGAAATTCTCCTTCTCAAGGCACTTGACCATGGCATGCGTGCCCCTCAGATTCTCCAGGTGTCGAGCAACTTCTGCTTGGGCACTTTTGAGCTCGGCCTTGTCAGCTTCAGAGGTGGATCTCCATGCCTGAGCCTCAACGCGAGCCTCTTTGAGTTCCCCCTCCAAGGCAGCTGAAGAGGCCTCCCGCTCCTTCACAATAAGAAAGCCACGCCCCTCCAGCTCGGCCTTCACCATAATGGATGTCTGGCAAGCAGCAGCATGAGCCTATGGGCATGGACAAAGAGAATCAAAGTGTTAATATAAAAGATAAGTCTACAAATGCAAAGGAAAGTAAGCAAGGTCTCACCTCAGCAGTATAGTCCAACAGTCATTGTATGCCCGACCCGGGAGCGCTGACGAACTTGTAAGCCCTCCTCCAACAGCAGTCAAAGCATGAGCCTGACATCTCCATGGCTTTTTCCTTCACCCAGCACTAGACGGCTCTACCTTAATCTTCATCTCGATGTCAGAGGTGCCGCCTATCCTAGCCTCAAGGTCGTCAACTAAGTCCTTAAAAGGACTGACTTGCCGTCCAGTGCGCACTTCCCTCACCTCGTCCTAGGAGTGGTGGGTCTTGCGCTTCTTCTTCTTGGACTTCTTGGGGGAAGCCTTCCTCCAAATCTCCTGAAAGGGAGAAACTTCAAGGATCTCGTGATCCTAAGAGGCGCCGGCCGCAGTCGCCTCCCGCGTCGAAGTGGCTTCATGTCCGACCACAACCACCTCGACTTCGGTGGGAAGGTCAGCGAAAGTAGGGAAGGTGCCTCCTTGTTCTTAGAAGCATGCCCAGTGCATGGGCGCTTGCGCCGAACATCCTGGGAGAAGCCACAAACCATGGCTGCAAGGAAAAACAGTTGTGAGTTAAGCACAAGGTACGAAAAACGTCTGATATCAAGCACAAAGACATTCAAAGGCAACTGAACTAGTTCGAAGTTCGGTCTCCGAACTTCGAGTAGGGCTAGAAGAGGATTGTAGTCCAGCAGTCTGGAGGAAAGAAGAAGCTTGTTTGTGATAAACGTGTTGATCTGCTTACCAATCTTGAGTCTGCCTTTGAAAAACTTTAGAACGTTGAAGGTCGGCTCAGAAAGTTGAGGGATCGGCCTTATAGCGACTGAAATTGGTAAAGTTTTGGGTTAAACAATGAAGAAAAATAATTGAAAGCAAGTACAGACTCTATTCCTTACCTAAGTTCTCAAACCTATAGAGGACGTTGAAGAAAGGTAGGTCGGACTCGTTCCTGGCCAGCCACGCGCTAGAGGCGAAGAACCACTTTTCAACCCACTTCTTTATGGAGGTTGGGCCCTTTAGAATGCCTCTTGCACCCTTCCTGGCACACAGGTAATATTTCCCTGGCTTCCTAGAGATTCGCTTAACCTCAAGCAAGCCAGAAGCTGGTCGACTCCGAGGAGGTCCAAATCGTCCACTTCCCTACATCTAAGCCAGAATAAAACGGCTAAACCGAAAATGACTCCCCATCCATTGGGGGCCACCTGAGCAGGGATTAATCCAGTTCGGACTAGGAACTCCTGCACTAAGGGGTGAACGGGAAGGCGAAAACCATACTCAAACATTTTCAGGTAAAGGGTCACGCGCCCTTCAGGTAGATTATCAACTCGTTCCCCTTCCTTGGGAAGTCTAAGAAGGATGTCGTCTAGAATACTATACCTCCTATGAAGACGGCCGAGGTAGTTCTCAGGCATTTGGGAAGGATATTCTAAACCTAGACTCGAGGTCGAGGTGTCACTATCATCTCCCTCGTCTTCCGAGAACCTAAAGTTATCTATCTCCTCTTCTAGTTCGGAGTCTAACCTACTAGCAAACTCATCTACGGAATCGGCCCTACCAGGCGAAGGGTCCCAATTCCGAGCTGCCTCGCAGACGAACTACTATTACTTGAAGTTGAGAAACTAGAAGACATCGACATTGACTTCAAAAGTAAAAAGAGAGAACTTAACAAAAGTGAAGGAACGAGACTGACCTAAAGATTCCGATCTGATGAGGTCGGACTCCAAGATTTCAGAAAGCTTAAAAAGTGGAGATCAAGATTTAGGGGTATTTATACTATCCCGAGATTTAATCCCAGCCGCACACGTGTCCAAAATCGGACGACCCAGATCGGAAGAAGTTCGAACGTCATAGGTACTCAATTGCGCGCCGAACGCCGGTTCCGCTTTCGAGATTCTTCCCAACGGTAATATTAATCGTGTCGGCTTCAGAAGTCACCACGTGGATTGGTTTTCCCAAGAATTATAAAAATTTCTCTGCTAGATCGAGATCGAACCCGACAAAGAGGGGGCCAATGTTTGGGGATGAAATATCCTTCGCCACGTGGAGGACGGGGATTCGCCGATGACATAAGAATCAAAGGAACAAGCTTATACTGCTCCATCTTGGAACCTTTCGAGATGGAGCACCTGCCACTTCCTATTTAAGGATTGACTTGGTATTTCCAGGAAAGTGTCCGAGTTCGATCTGCTCGAACCTGACACGTCCGACCTCTAATCCGACCAAGGTAACCGCATGTCGCAACCCCTGTCGGAACCTAAACCTATAAATAGAGGGCCTCATTTCACAATCAGGTATCAAATTTCTCCTCGAACCTCATATTGAGTCCAAGCTGCTCATTGACTTGAGCGTCGAAGATTCTGCCCTCTTGTGTAGGTCTTCTCTTAGCGTTTCGGGTCGGAGCAAGGGCCAGGTTCGAGCAAGATTAACGTTGTGCAAATTCTTGCATAAACAACATGTTTATTTACAAACTTCTAGATAAATCTATAGATAACTCTAGAAGCTTCTAACATGTTTGAAAATTACAAATTACTATTTTTCAACAATATTCAGCTTTCTAAGAAATGACACACAATTCAAACAGTTAAGAACAAGGTACTAGAATTTTTCGCCTTCACTTGATTTCGCATCGCTGTCTGTGACAAATTTGACATTGCTGATTTTTAGAGAACAAAAATTTGTAGAAACAGAAGAAAGAGAGAGTAAGAGACCGGGAGGAGACGCGAAAATGGAAATCTCATATGAAACAAATTTCCAATCTGGCCCATGCCCAAGCCCATATCGGTTTATTAAAAAACCGAAAATTTGCGGCTCGGTTTATATTTTAAAATCGAACCGAACCTAACCGAAATGATTTATAATAGCATAAAACCCTAAAACTTTATTCGCGCCATTCGTCCCGTCCTCCCGCTGCCGTCGACCCATCCGTTCATGCGTTTCTCCCTTTAAGACTTGGCGCCGCTCTCTCGTCCCTACCACTGACGCGGCTATGGAGTGCGAGCGAGGTACTTTCGACAAACTCTTACTAAACCTTTCTACTTCTCATGCATGAAAGTTAAGTTGGAATTATGCATGAAACCTTTCAACTTCTTATATTTAATGAGGAATCTGAATAGTTCTGTTACGTTTTAGTAATCATGATAATAATTTCTTTTTGTAACTGTGGATTGAATTGAACATTTCAATTTCGATGAAATAGTTGTAACTAATTTCTACATAAATATAATTAACCAATTGATGGGCTGTTGTGGAATAATTGTCCAGGATGGTAAATTAGTCCAAGATTGTAAATTATTATGAAAATGACATTTAGATAATTTACATAAAATTAAGGAGGGTACTATGAACTAAAAATGCTTTTCAGGATTCCTTCCTTTTTAATATTTAACTTTAAAAATAATTAAACTGAGTATTACTTCATCAATTTATTCAACATTTTGAATATTTAAAAAACACACGTTGCACGTGGTAATACACTTAATTTATTTAATATAATATCTTTAAATAGTTTGGTTTTGTTTGAATAGACCAACATAATTAATCGACTGACTTGGTTCAATTTTAGTTGGTTCATTTGGTTCATTTTTTTACACCTCAAAACATTAGGATGGATTTTAGTCTAATTGCATTATGAACTTATCAATTTTTGTTAGAAAATATAGACTCATAATATTTCACCATTTAACTTGGTAGTTATTTGAATCCATATTATATTCATTTGTGTATTTATTATATACATGTAGGAGATAGATAAGTTGAAAATTTTAAGATTCAAACGTTCCATTATTTAGTCCAATTAAATATAAAATCATAAATATTAGATATAAATAAGCTAAACTTTTCATATTCATAACTTCCACATTGTTATTAATAAAAGTTATTAAAAACAAAAAAAGTGGCATGATTAGTAAATTTGAAAATTGATAAGGGACATAATGGTCAAAAAAATATTTTTACGAGATTAATTAGCTTAAAAAAATTTTGTTTATTTAAAAAAATGTTTTTAAAATTAAAGATAATTTTTTAGCTAAAAACTCAAAAAAAAAATAAAGATAATATTATTATTTCTTAGATGTTAGTAGGAGTAAAAATTGATTAAGAATCATATTACATAGATGAATTTTAAAAAAAAAAAAACTAGAGTACAAATTAAATTTCAAAATTATAGCTATCCAAAAAATTAATAAGAATATTAATTATGACACAACTTATAAAGATTTTTATGGAAGAATTGACACCTTTAAAAATAGTATCTAATATTACCATGAGATCATACCACTTTATAGGATTCAATTACGTCTAATTATAGAGCAACACTACTTTATCATTTCTATGTAATGAAATACTCAATGCGATGGGCCATTGTGTATAATGCAGTTATAATTTTGCCCCGATGTAGTATTGCTTGACTTTGCCGCAGTTTGGAGATTTGTAAAAAGGACCTTGAAGCCTTTGAAATTGATGTCGTTGATCTACATTGATTGCCCCCGTCATTAAATTGAAGGATGGTGAAGCCGATTCTTGTGCAGATTGGCTTGCTAGTCAAACAATATTTATTCCCTTAGTTTACGTATCTACGAAGAGCCTCCTAATAGTCTCTTTTTCTCTATTGATTGCGTATGTAATGGGGTCTCCATACCCCGGTCATTTTTTTCGTCTTATCATTTTTTTTCTTAGTTTGATGGGCTTTAGTCTCATTTCCTTCCTAGTAAATTAAACATTAAAATCTAGAGAAATTTATACGATGGATTGATTATGGGGTTTATACTTAATTAAACATTTTTTGCAAGAGAATTATATTTATTATTAGTTTGTATTTTGAATACTATAGGAACAAAATCCATGAAAAATATATTATTTTATATTCCAAAGTACATTTACAAGTAAAAACTAAAATAAATAGATAATAATATTATATTATATTATATTATATAAATTAATATATGAAGCTTTCTAGAATTGGGGGCTTTAGGCGATTGCCTCGCCTATACCTTAAACCGACCATGTCGATAACAATTTTGTTTTCTGTTTTTTTTAAAGAAAGAAGAAAACAATTTTATAAGAAAACAATTTTATTTTATTTTTCTTATTTTTAAACTCAAATATATTAAAACATAAGGTAGAGACTTGAATTTAGAGTTTTTAACTAAATTACTAATCCATTGACAAGTGAAGCTGCCTTAGGTGGGCAACTATCTAAATAAACCACATAAATTTTTGGGTATTCATAATGTTAGAGAAAAAATGATCCAAAACAGGACGAGAAGTCGGACTGAGGGAACCCGAGATCATCAACGAGTGAGGGTCGGCTCATAACGAAAGGGCCAGCCACTCTAAAAGCCGACCCAACACCGAAGTCATCACAGCGCCTCAACGTCGACCCCGTTGTGCCGGGCCCGCCTCGGCGCTGAGACCTCCTCGACGCCGAGGCGCCAACTCTTTATCTTGGCCTTCGGGCCAAGGCACTGATCTCCTCTCGCTCTTTTGTTGCCTTCAAACCATTGGGCCTTCACAACATAGATCTAGGGCACTGTTGCGTCCACACAACTGCGTTGTCAACACGTGCAAGTATGTACGATTCGTCGGTTGTAGTACGTAACGAGATCGTATCCTCAAGGACTTTTGGTTGTACTTTAACGATAAATGCAGATACCAACAAATTTAAATAAACAAAGATTGGGTATGGATATTGACTAGAAAAACAATAAAATAACGTTATAATAAGACGACATATACTTGCAAGAGACAACAGTTTTGAGACTGTTAACACAAGGATGCAGTAGCACAGGAAGAGGAAATGAGGAATTAAAAGATATGAACAGAGCGAGGATGTGTGAGCCAGACGATATCCCTATATAGGCGTCATCC
>NW_019104551.1:258699-295426 GCF_001995035.1 Momordica charantia
CAAAAATGGGGAGTTCCAAAATAGATCAATTCACATAATGAAAGGAAATCACAGAACTAACAAACAAAAGGAAATCTTTCCAGCCTATTCGAGAGGGTTGGACTTCTCTTCCAACACGCCATGTTCCTAACAATACTTAGACTACCCTCTTTCCTTTCTCCCCTTCCGACTTATACAGACTGAACATATGCTAGCCACCTGTCTGGGAATTATTTCCCATTTACTCTTCCTAGAGTAAGTATTCACAATAGGGCCTAACATAATTGTTGAAAGAAATGCCATACTACGAGGGTGTGGTGTCAAGTTTTAGTAAAATGTTATCCTCTAGGATTGGATATTAAGACCTACTCAATTAATGTCAACAACAAGATATTACTTTATCTAGAAATTTAGTGATGGGCCTAACATATTTGTTGGAAGAAATGCCGTACTACGAGCGTATATTGTCAAGCTTCAGTAAAATGTTATTAACAGGGATTTCATCCTCTAGGATTGGATATTAGGACCTACTCAAAATGTCAACAACAAGGCCTAGCTTTGTCTAGAAATTTAGTGATGAGATATGAAATTAACCGATTAATAAAAAAATTAGAAACAAACACTCTAGAATTAAATGTACCAAAGGGAAAACGTCCTAGTGAAAACTCACTTCTTTGTTTTGTAATCATCAATGTTTTCACACTGCATTTGTGCAATTGACTATGGCGAGGGGTGATGTGAGGTGCACGTGCATTGCATGAGTGATATCCTACGCAAGCACCGGCAATAAGGCACTCGCCATTTGTGCATTTTAGTTGCTATGAACATATGTTAAACTTTTATGTATGTGTGTATATTTGTATGTATGAATTTGTACGTGCATATTTATATTTATGCATGTATATCTATCCGTATACAAATGCGGCACATACAAATTTGCCCTTAAAAAGTACAATGAACATAAAGATGCTGCATAAGGCATCTGAAGGTGCCTAAATGAATCTGCATTCTCTTTCATTCTTTCATTTGCTTACGAGAGTTGCCTTTTCTACCCAAAAAAGAAAAAGTAAATTTTAAGGCATGAATTCTTAGCAACACAATATGATTCTCCAGATGGCTGCCATGTGCGATGTATCAGCCACAGAAACTGCCATTATTTACAGCTTGGATCCAGTCTGGGGCGGTAGTTTTGCCTGGTTTATGCTTGGTGAAAGGTGGGGACCGAGCGGTTGGATTGGTGCTGCTCTTGTGCTAGGTAAACTTCGAAAAAATTTGCAATCAGAGCTAAGCTATTTATCTTTCTGTAGTTGGTTAAGAACACATACTGACCAAATCTTTTTTCACTTTCCATATATGTTAGCCAATAATGCATTTGAATAAACTTTCTGCGTTTTGTGACTTTTTCATGCCTTTTAAAAATTCTAGATAACATCGTACATACCT
Source organism: Momordica charantia (assembly GCF_001995035.1). Next base: position 260,122 of record NW_019104551.1, read on the forward strand.
GTTATTTTGTTTCTTCCTGTATTAGTTTAAGTGTTTTCTGCTTGATAAAACTGCCATATGTCAGCGGGTTTATCTTCTTCCCTAGCCTTGCATTTGTGCGTTAACTTCAGCATTATGAAACTACTAATTTAAAGTTGGTTAAGAAATACTAATTTAAAGTTGGTTAAGAAATACATTTGGTCCATTTACTTTCACTAAAGTAACAATTTAGTCCTTAAACTTTAGTTTGTAACAGTCTCTATACTTTCACTAAAGTAACAATTCAGTCCCTAAACTTTAACCTGTAACAATTTAGTCTCTATCGTAAAAAAATTTATTAAAATGAAAGTGTCAAATTTTATCATATAACAATTTAATCTTTCTAGTTATAAACATATTTGGTCCCTCCTTAGTTTATTTATCTATATATATAAGAAACTTAACAAAAAAAAATTCATGACAATGACTAAATTGTTGTCAACTTCAAATTACAAGGATTAAATTGTTACATATTAAAGTTCAAAGACTAAATTATTATCAATTCGTAAGTATAGGAACTAAATCGTTGCAAACTAAAGTACATGAACTAAAGTATACTTTAGCCAAAGTACAAGAACCAAAAGTGTTTTTTAACCTTAAAAGTTCAATGCTTCTTAGTTGTTATTTTTTCTAAAAAAAAAAAAAAAAAAAGAAGAAGAAAGAAAAGGGAAAAGAAAAGAAAGTTCAATGGTTTCTCAAAAGGAGGCGAGATTGAAACGAAAAGAAAAAGACAAAGAAGCAAGGACAGATTTTTTTTTAAAGTAAAGTTAGCCATAATAGTGCTGAACCAAATGACTCTAGTTTCCCCTTTGAACGGAGTACATTAACAAGATGGATTAAAGCTGCCTCATTTCTATTAGGAAAACATAACTGATATCGAATGGCTTGAGAACTCTGGATCAACAGCAATAGAAAACAGGCATTGGAAAGAAAAAAGATGCTGATGGTTCTCCTAAATCACCTTTATACATCACGCACCAGTTAAGTGAGAAGAAAACTTTACATTTCTTTTCTGAACCAAAATCACAAGTGTTCAACTTCTTGAATGAAAACCCAAAGGAAACCTTTCACCTTTTTAGGCATTTTAGCCTTCCAAATAATATCAATCAACACAGGTTCAGAAGGCACTTGATTCATAGAGATGGCCAGGATTAGAGAACTAACAGAGAAACATCCACTGCTATGAAGAGTCCACCATCTAGTATCTTCCTGGTTTGTTGGTAAATAGGAGCGATAAGGCTTAGCATCTCGATCCACTCCCTGCTTTTTCTGTCAGTAAGTTTTCTCTTGAATTGTGATTCCAACCCATTCTGAGTCCTTAGACCAACATTTACTGATGCTAAACCCCTCAGACTTAACCACATTTTAGAGCCTCTGTAAGGAAAAGTTGCGAGAGAGGCCTCGCTGATCCCCCGGTTCTCCAAAAGAGGATTTCTATGAAGTCCTTTCAGAGCATAGTGTGCTTGAGCGGACCAGGGATTACATCCAAACCAAAGAACATAAGAAACAATTTTCTCTTTTTTTCTAGCTCAGTGTTACGTATGATCACTCACATGTTTGGACTTATAAACCTCAAAACCTGTAAGAATCGTTGATGGTATCGAACCATGCTTAAGTGGTGCTCATATTATCTAACTGACTTCACCAAACACAGTCATATTTACCATGAGACTTTATGTATTCCTTTGCATCTTATTCCATGAGATATGGTGTTCATACCGCCATTTTACTTGCTAGACTTTTTTACAGTGTCCTGCTGATGTTAAATAAATAATATGCAGGTGGAAGCTTAACAGTGCAGATATTTGCATCGTCTCCAACAAAATCTAGCAAAGATGAGAGAAACAAGGAAGTTCGTGGCCTCTTGGGTTCGGGCGATAACCGCAGTTTATCGACCTCTCCAATTGTGGTAACAACAAGAAAGGATGTTACAGATCACCTGAAGAAGTAAGGCACATTATTTATTTACACATTAGATATAGATATACCCAATAATCAGAGCTATACCTATGAATATGTACATATACTATCCTTTTGTCTTCCTTTGGAATATATAAGTTTCTTATCTGAAAAAAGAATATGTACATATTCTATCAAAGAAGTGATGTTACTAACTAGTTTTAGGTAAGTTTTGTTTGTCTAAGTTTGTAATCATGTAATATTGGCTGCTGGAGGCCTGTAGGCATCAGTCATTAGTAACAAAATGTATATCTACCCTATATATTTGAATAAATTAGAGCCCGATTGGTAACGTTTTTATTTTTTGTTCTTTGTTCTTTGTTTTCATTGAGAAACGTGCATATGGTGGTGCCTCTTGTTTTTTGTTTTTAGGAAATATTCTCAAGATTGTATGTTAATTTTGAAAACAACAGAATGTGTGGTTTCTTAGGGCACGTTTGGTAATGCACCGCCCGAACCCAAGAAACCACACATTCTGTTGTGTAACTCTTCCTATTTTTCCATTATTATTAATGGTAAGTCTTGGGGGAAAATCCTTGCATCGAGGGGTCTTCGACAGGATGATCCGCTCTCTCCATTTCTCTTCATCCTAGTGGCTGATTGTCTAAGTAGGATCTTGTCTAATGTAGAAGCGAGCTCTTTCATTTAAGGATTCTCAGTAGGTCGAAGAAATCTGCAAAATTAGTTATTCTCATCACACAAGGGAAAGGATGTTAAGAGCCTTTTCTCTTGCATAAATCTCTTTGAGGAAGCCTCGGGCCTAAATGTGAACAATCATAAGTAGGAGATGTTGGGGATAAATTGTGAAGATGACCATATTTCTCAACTAGCAAACATGCTGGGTTGTAAGGTAGTACCTGGCCTAGCTCATACTTGGGCCTCCCCCAAAAACATCCCTTCTTTTGGGACCCAATCAACATCTATTTTTTTTTTGTCGACCATGATTTTTTTCTTCGATTTGGAGTTTTTCATGTAAATTATTGTGTTTCTTTAGTGTTGTTGTTTTATTTTAATTGTTTAGTTATTTTTTTACTTATTCCTGCCATAGAAGTAGGGTTTCTTTCCCATAAATGTGTTATCAAAGCTTTAAGAGGCTGTTTGGCTCAAAGGGTTGGCTTGGGATGGGTTTGGCATCCTAAGCCAACCCCCCATCCCAAGCCAACTCCTTGTTTGGAAACCCATGGGCTTAACCCCATGGGTCGCATTTTTTTTAATACAATTTCTTTCTTTTTCTTAATATTTTTTTATTTTTTAATATTTTTTTCTTTTTAAATGTCTTACCAAGATTAAAAATGTTGATAAATGAAAATATCGGATATTTCAAAAAGAAATTTGTAAATTATGGAAATTAATATAAATTATTTAAATTAGTAAATGAGAGTTTAATTGTATAATTAGGCTATAATTGACAATTTTTAATCATCACATCTAAACAGATAAGTAATATTTATATTTAAAAATCGATGTCAATAAAAATTTCATAAATAACTATAGAGACGTGTGAAAATTGGTGAAAATTATTTTAATTTGCAATTGAGAGTTTAGTCGTGCTTAATTATGTTATTAATTAAGTTATAATAAAACGTATTTAAGCAAGATTTGAAATATTGATATCGAGAGCAATGTTGAACTTCCAATTTTACCAAGTACATATTGATATTGACAAAAATTTTGAGAACATTTGTGGAAATCACGAAAACTTATAGAAATTGTTTAGTTAATAAATAAAACTTTAATTGTAGCTTAATTAGACCAAAATTCAACCATTTCAATCTCAAAATTTGAAAATTTTAGTAATGTTGATATTTTTTAAATTATAAAAAAAATTGAATAATTCTATAAATTTACTACATGGTAGAAATAATTTTAATATTTTTCTACGAGAAATAATTTTAGTATAAATATATGAGTAAAAATATTTGAATATCTAATATATTAATTTGAAAAAAGAAATATAAAAAATTGAATGAATTTATTTAAATTATTATTTTTAAAACAAGTGATGTAAAAAGTAATATCGAGAAATTTAAAAAATAATAACGAGAATGTTGAGGAGAGAGGAGAGAGTCAATTGTGCGATAAGCTTTTCTCATTAAATGATAACAAAGCTTGTGTGCTATTTATAGTATAATTACAAGTAAAACTGTGAATAACAAACTCTAACCATAAGTAGTAGTTACAGAAACTAATTTGCTCTACTAACAAATGTCCACAGAATGCAGAAATTCATGGTTGAAAAATATATAGATTAAGAAATGTAAATTTCAAAATAAATATATTAATTGTCTTTTAAAAAATTGTTTATAAATTTAATTAGATTATATCATGTACTTAATCTTTTGCCAAAAAAAAAAACAAATAAAAAAATCTGCCAAATCCAGGCTACCCAACCCTGCACCCCAAACACAGCTACACAAATACAGGCTACCCAATCCTGCAGGCTACACAAACATAGGCTACCCAATCCTGCACCCCAAACACAGGCTACCCAAATCCAGACTACACAACACCCCAACATTAAACCCCCGACTTCACAAACCCAGGCTACTGATTCCGAACCGTGGGCCAAACGCCCCCTAAGTTTGTAGTTTCTTGAATTTCTAAGTATGCTCTGTGATTGCAACATTTACCTGAACTCCCACATCAGAAAATATTTCTTGAAACGAGCTACACTTTTGTGAATAGTACGAGTTGTTCACTATTTGCAAATTTACTAAGAGTATGAAGCAGATATGTCGATGTTTATGAATCCATTGAATATTGATGTGGAGAAATTTGATGGAAGGACCAACTTCAGCTTGTGGCAAGTGCAAGTCAAGGATGTGCTAATATAATTTGGATTACACAAAGCCTTGAAGGTAGATCAAACGGTGGCGAATGCTTCTAAAAAGCTAAGCAGCGATGGTGGTGATCCAGTGGAGTTCAACGCTAGTTCCAACAGAGGTTTTAAGAAGTCTAACATGAGTTATAAAGATTGGGAGGAAATGGATTTGAGGGTTGCAAGCGCGATAAGAACATGTTTGGCTAAGAATATCTCTAAAAACGTACATGAAATTTCAACAGCTAAAGAACTTTAGGAGAAGTGTGATGCGTTGCATCGGAAAAAATGGCATCTCAAATCAGAAAAAATGCGTTACACCTAAAGGAGTAGTTTCACACACTGTGAATGGAGGAAGGTACTAAAATCTCAGGTCATCTTAACGTTCTCAATGGCATAATTTTTAAGCTAGAGTTGATCGAAGTGAAGATAGATGATGAAGATAAGGCAATCAGGTTCATCTTGTCACTTCTACCTTCTTATGAACACATGAAACTAATCTTAATGTACAAGAAAGAGACTTTAAATTTTGCTGAAATTACTAGTAAAACTTTTGTCAGAGGAAAGAAGCTTGCAGAGTGGATGGCATACTTAACAAAAATATTGAGCACTGGAAGCTAGCAATTGGAAAAAGAAGAAAGACTTTGTGCAAAAGAAAGGTTGTTGGGGATGCAGGTAATCTGGGTACATGAAGAAGAATTGTGATCATAACAGAGTCAGTTCGTGAAAGAGCTCCAAGCCGGATATGATGAGTTCTTTTGAAAAGAGAGAAAATTCATCATCATGGTATGTTCTCTTTACCACGATAAATAACGTGATGTTAACGGCTCCACAGATTTATGCATAGGGCATTGACTTGTCAGTTATGCAAGGTGTATGTTAGAAGTTATGTTGATGGCTGAAAAGCTTCCAAGTGAGCCAAGTAGGTAGAAGTTGCACGGTAAATTTCGGTAGGATTTATCACCATGTGAAAAAGAGGAAAAATCTTTTAAGGCGACATTCCAAGTGGTTCACTTATATGGTAGAGTAGATTGTATAGTTCTCTAAATTAAGAATTATGATTGATAAATACAATTAGTGTAGTAGAAATTGTAGATTCTTCAAATATCTTGTCAAGGTGGAATTTTTAAATTTTTTTTTTTTTACAAAATATTAGAATAGAAGTTATTCCATGTCGGAAACTAAAATAAAAAATGTATTCCAACTGCTATAAAAATCACCCATGATTTTGAATTTTAATTATCTCAATTAAAATACTTTATAGTTGATATACTCGCTCTAATTATTTGAGTAATATTTACGTTGAGAGATTATTTTGTTAAATTGGAGTTAGGGGCCGATGTATGTGCCCATGGAATTTTGTTAAATCTACGTATATTGACAATTTGTTAAAAATGAAGCCTTGGCCAGTTGACTCTTGTTGATTGCCTGCATTCAAATCTTTCCATAGTTTCCTCCTTGTTTTTCTTTTCTTTTTTTTTTTTTAATGTTTTTGCCAAAAACTGTGATTTCAAGAAATGTGATTTTTGGAATAATTTTTCATTTAAAAGAAGTTATTTTCGCTTTATTTTTTTTGCTAATATTTTGTATATTTTCTACTTAAAAATATTTTTTACAAACAGAAATTTAATTTTACTAAAAAAATTTGATAAATATTTTAACTTTCATTATCTTTCTTATTATTTTTTAATGCACATCATCTTCCTTCTATATTTGTATAGATAATTTAATTATATTTTGTTTTTAACAAGCTAATATTAAATTATGGGTATATAAAGTCATATATAAACTTTTAGCATTTTGTACTAACCAAACTAATGTTATACATAGTAATTTATCATAGTTTAGTTTTCAAACACATTACTTAATCTACATGTTTAATTATAATTAATGCTTTGTTTTAGCATTATTATAATAAATACATTTAAAATTATATTTGATAAAAAAAGATTATTTTTACTCCTAAACTTAGTAAATTTTATCAAATTTTATCATAAACTTTCAATTATAGCAAATTGAACCCTAAATTTTGATAAGTCACTTTTACCCTCTATTCAATTTTCACTAGTTTACTCATTAATTTAAAAATAAAAATAATGTAAAAAACTCAAAAAGAAATAAAAAGTTAACAACTATTCTAAAACTTACAATATTTTCATTTAAAGAAAGAGCAGTTCTAATGTTAACTCCTATCAATTTTGTATCTTATATATGTTTTATAATTCATTTAACACAGGCGACAATAACAAATTTTCTGCTAACATGAGTTAATTGGCTCAATGATGATTCGCACTTGCTCCCTCCCTTGAGATTGAATTTTTTAATCCACATATCCCAAATTAAATTTGTTGTTCTAAAAAAACAAATTTTCAAATGCAAATCTAGCATAGGGTTTAAAGCTGCAATTTGTTGAAATTAGAAGTCTATGGTAAAAATTGATATACATTGTCACCCTCGGATTAGATTTGATTTATTCTCCATGATATATATCTATGTATGTTCGTGCCCCCCCCCCCTCCCGAAATCAAATTGTGGATCCGCCTCTAATTGGGGTTGAGGAGATAATTTTGTGTGATTGTAATATTTTTTTCACAAAGTAGATCGTGGTTTTTTTCTCCGGTTTAGAATTTTTCACGTAAATTCTTGTGTTTATTGCTGTTGTTTTTTTTTTTTAATTTCTCAACTATTTTATGTTTACTATTGAAGTAGAAGTTTTTCTCATTAAGTTAGAGGTTTAAATTCTCACATCTACATATTAGTGAATTGAAAGGAAAGAAAATCAAGATACTTAATTATTAGGTCATTGTGTGGTATGACACTGCTAAATCTATAAAATTTAAGAAAAACATCAGAGGAAGATAAACAAAGTTGCAGAAAGAAGCAAAAGGAACTCCATTATACCGTAGGGGACGAATAAGTTAGGAAATTCTTGGGAGTCCATACTTTTTTGAACTTCATCATTAACTCCATTAAATGTAAAGTCATAAACTATTAGAAATAATAAGCCAAAGTTCTCGTGATATTCATAACTTTTCACATTCTTATTCATTTATGTTTAAAAATAAAATAAAAAATATGATGCTTAGTAAATTCAAAAATTGTTAAGGAAACATAAATGATCCAATTTTTTTAACATTTTTTAATATATTATAATTTATCTAAATACTTCTCACCTCCTATCAACTTGATCTTAAAAATGAACAAACTACCACTCAACTCAAAAGCTAGATGGTATCAGAGTCGGAGGTCCTATATTCGAACCCCTGCTTGTCGTTTCCTCCCCATTTATTATAATTTCTACTTGTTGGATCTTGATGTTGTATTCCAAACCTACAAGTGAGGGGAGTGTTAGAATCCATATAAATGAATTAAATTTACCCAACCTATCAGTTTAAGCTTTTGGGTTGAGTGGTGGTTTGTTTATTCTTAAGACTTGAACATGTCAGCAACTATTTTTTACTGGTGGAAGGTTTGAATCCTTAGTGGTAACCCCACAATTATAATACTAAATTCTAAAAAAATCACCCTCTTTTCTTTTATTTATTGAAAAGTAAGAGAAATAAAAAATAAGTTAAATTTTAGAATTGGAGAAAAAGTAAAGACAATTATATATGATTATCATTGAATTAATTATTGTTTAAGGGGAAAAAGACAGGTAAAGTGGTGGTAACCTTTATATGAAGCATTTTCAAATCATATGCATTTGTATATAATGATTGTGTTAGATTGAGGTTAGATCATGTTTGATATGGAATTTAATTTAGATTTTTTCCAAGAGTAGAATAATTGTGTTGTGATTCTGTAAGATGGATAAGCTTATATTATATTATATTATATTATATTATACATATATTTATTATTAGTACAACAATATGTATGGTGAAGATTCAAACTCACGTAGTCGTAGTCATATATATATATAGTTGAGTAATGTTAAAGTGGTAACTTTTTATATTTTATTAAATAGGTTGTTGTGTGTGTATTTACCATCATAATTTTACTTTTAGTTTATGTTGACGGTGAATTTCTGAAAGGTCCACGTGTCCCTTGGATGTGTGTGTTCGCAACTAGAAAACTCGACGTCGATGCAGTGTCCCACCTAATACACCCTGACAATCAAGTCAGTAATCGGAGTAGAAAAGAATATGAGTAGACACCAAGGATTTAGTGACAGATTTTTCACTTACTTGGTAGTGAGCGCATCCTTCCCTTTTATAGGCACATAGTGCCGACTCGGAATGACGGTAGTTAGAGGTACAGAGGCACGCCGAGCTATACGAGGGGGGGGCGTTTCAAACAATCAGTTGGTGGTGCCTCCATCTACATGTTTGTTCCCTTGCAGTTGGAGATCGCAGGCTGCAATCCTCGGTGCCTTACCCGTACAGCTATGGAAGCAGCATGTGCAGCATACAACGCTAATCATCTATGGTCTCGCGCCTCGCTGTCTCTCTTAGTGCTCGACATGTGTCCTGCTCAGATTTCTCCCTCAACAGTTTATTATTTTTTTATTTTATTTGCATTGGCATTAACGTTAGTAACATCAATATTGGTGTTTTTTTGTTCTGAAATAAAATGATTTTAATTGAGGAGTTCAAACTCTACTTAGAGCTCAATACCCGAAAAATTAAAGAACCAAGTTAATGAAGCTGAGTTTAGAACTCCATAATTGGCAAGAGAATCTGCAACTTTGTTGAGCTATCGAAGGACTTGCAAGAATGATATGGAATCAAATCTAAGGGCTTGATATTAGATGTCACAGGTCCAAGAGCTTTAGTACCCCATTGTTTCAATTTTTCCTATGACGAGCTTAATCTTCGTTAGAGAGTCCAATTCCACAGGTAGACATGAGCAATTAATGGATCTTTTCAGACGAATGCTCTCAAGAATCGCTATGAAAAACATCAATACTAATGTCAAATACCAACATCGATACTACTGTTGGTATTTGACATTAACATTGGTATTAATATCAACATTATTGATAAAGGCAACGGGGGAGAAAATTGTCCCTCTAATGTGTCGTAATTCAAAAATTCTATATAAAATACCTAAAACTTTGTAGTTTAGAATTGAAATATTTTATGCACAAAAAGTTAAACATGCAAAATTTTGTCAACCACGAAGAAAAATTCTCATTTAAAATAAACAGTGTAGCATAACACTGTTTGCTGTTTATTTTGCAAACTCACAATTGGTATTATGAGTTTGAGGGATGTTATATTAAGTTTATATCATTATATGTAAATTAGATTTCGTTTTTGTAATCTAAAGAAAAAGTAAATTTTATCAATATAAATATAATAGGTTATTATGTTGTGTGTATCTATAATCAAATATTTTACTAACAAAACTCTACTTATTTTTTTTCTCTCAATTTAAATTTTCTTTTTTTGAATTCGCATATTAAAAATTAGAAAGTAATAGTCCAAAAGGTCATGATTTTTTAGTTAGAATTTGAAAAAGGATGTATTTAGTTGTGAAAAAGTTGTACATTTAAAGACATTTATCATTTCAATGATCCAAGTAGCATGTGTAAAACAAAAATGATTTAAGGCTTTAGCATATGATTAAAGTTCATGAGAGGAAAGATTGAATCAGATCAGCTCAATGCTTGTTCTTGTTTTTTTTTTTAATTAATCTTAAGAATTAAGAGAAGGGAGGATATACTTGTTTTGGAAAGAAAAGAAAAAAAGTGATTTAGAAATTATTTTGAAAGATAGGGATTGAATGATAAGTTTAGGCCAATCATGAATTCTCATGTGTCCTTTTCTATGGTTGTTTGATCAAACAACCTAACGGGTCAAATTGGATCATACGATAATTATTAAATGGTAATTTGGTCCCCACTCAAATTAACCTAAAAACAATTAATAATTGACTTATTATCAAATTTAAATAAGTCTGAACCCTCTAAAGAGGATTGGACCTAAGACCCCAAGTGAGACTCAAGTCCAAGGATTGGGTTCAAAGTCATTGAAACTCAAACCTTCTAAAGTTCATTGAAAGAATTTGGTTTATGATTCAAATAGATCCCACGCCTGAGGGTTGGCTCCAAAATTACCCAAGTCCAAAGTCACTAAAGCTCGTGAAAACTCTAGAAATAAAGGAGTCACCCTTTAAGGGTCTAGAAGTTAGACAATTGACTCTTCAACAAATTCAAGATTGTCTTAAGACTATAGGACTTTCGAAGACTAGAAAACTTGAAAACTTGAAAACTTTGAAGATCGAAGACTCTAAAGACTAAAGACTTCGATGACTAGATGACTTTGAAGATTGAGACTCTAAAGAACAAAGACTTGTGAATATTGAAAACTCGAAAGACTAAAGATTAGGAAGACCATGAGACTTTAAGACTTTGAAGATCTTAACACTTTGAAGACAAGTTGAAGGCACTTGAACCGTACATGACTTCAAGATATCTAAAGCGTACAAGACTTCAAATCATCGATCAATTCGATCCAAAGATATAGATAAATTATTCAGATCACTCTAAAGAGATCAATGTACCCAAAAAAAAAAAATCAATTCAAAGAGATCAACAAACTTGAAATACTGATTCAAAGAGGTTAACAAGCCAAAAGGCCAATCAAAGGGATCAACAAGCCATAAAGCTGATCCAAGAAGATAACCAAGCCAAAATACTTATCTAAATAGATTAACAAGCCAGGAAGATGATTGATAATTCTCCAAGAGAGAGTTATTTGTGCAAGAGTTCCACATAAATTAGCTAAGGGTAGCTACACTAACACCCAATCTACATTAAAGAATGTTATAAATTCAGTATCCTCCTTATTTTTGCTGACAATGCTGAGAGTTATTAAAAATTGTCTAATTTTGAATGTTTTGATGCAGCATCAGAATAAAAAATGTAGAAAAGATAGAGCTGACAGTGACAGCTTTTACCCGAGAATTTACTGCAGTAAAACGAAGATTCACCTTAAATTGGGTTGGGCCCCGTTTTATCCATTTTGGTTGCCTTAAAATTGAGGAGGGGTATAAAAACTTGCATTCAATGGTGTCTTCATTAATTCTTCATCAAACCTTAGAGATAACAAGACAAGAGAGGAGGGAAGACACTTGGAGAGGAACCCGAAGAAGACAACAAAGAGAGCTGATACAGTGAAGGACTACTGTGTTTCTTCCTTTTCTTCTTCTTTTGTACTCTTTAGTGCACGGGTTTTGTATTTTTCTCCTTCCCTTTTCTTGTATGGCATTGCATAGCTAAGTTCTTATTTTAAGGGGAAGATGTTGTGAACTTGTTCTTGGGCTGTAAATTTTGTTTTGACTTTGATGATGATATATATACTGAGTTGAAGTTGTTTTTAACGTTTGATTTTCAATGTGCTTGGCCAACATATTGGAATACTTCTTTATTAGCTCTTGGAAAATTGTAATAAGGAGTGTTTGGCTTCAACTAGTGCTACATCTACTTGAGCTTAGAGCGTGGGTACTTAGGAATAAGGCTCACATAGTAATGTTATAAACTATGCTCATATGCTGTCATGTTTGCCCTAAAACGTAATAGTAGAAAATTGTTGGGACTTTCTCTACCTTAAAAAAGATTAGAGATTCGTGCAAGCACACATGGTCACCAGTAATACTTGGGAGTAGTCCAAGGTCGAATCCTCATGAACTTGATGCTTTTCAAAATCGAGCAATGCAGTGAAATGGTTCAAATACGCAATTGTGATTTAGGAAAAAAAGTGTGATAAAATGTTGTTGTTTGGGGTTTTAACTATCAAACAATTTAATAAAACTCAACCTCTTTACTTTCTATCTTAGTTTTGATGCAAAACATGGAAAACAAACTTTGTTGGGAAAATTGCGCCCTGGTTTTTCTTGAGATTTTGAGTTCTACTCTTTCACTATCGCTTTTGGTTGCTGCAGAGGCTAGGGTAACATACAATCATATGTCTATTTGTGATTACAATCCTATACAATATTTGTCAACTCATTTGCATTATGAGTTAGAGGGCATATGTCTAGAACCATGAAGTTTTATGCGCTTATGTCTAAGTCATATCCCATATTGGTTTCTTATTATTTTACCTAACTCACCCTTCTCATGGCTTTAGTGTATAAATCCAGTTCCCACTAGCCAAATGGAAAAAATAGGTAAAGAGAAGTTTTTAGAAACCAAACCAAAAAAGTGTCAGGCGCAATTCTGGGCAAATCTCGAACGTGTTGAAAATCAAATCATTTTGACTAAGGCATTCCACAAAGAGATTGATAACTAATTTAGAACATTATTAAAGGAAAGAAAATGCATGAAAACATAAATGAAGTATTTTTCATTGAATTAAAACGAATAAATGAGTCGTACAAAGAGTTCTATCTTGACCCTCTTCTCTCTCGAGCATGAGGGGAGTATAAACTTGCTAAAGAACTTAAGAAGAACAGAATAAATTCAGAACAAAAAGTAGAACTTGAATTAAAAGCAATACGGTAAGCAAAAGTATGAAAATACAAGGAAATAACAACTAAAACTTGAATCTAAAGCCTCAGAAATCTGGAACGATTCCATGTCTGTTTGGCCAGTATATTACATCGTTAATGTTATAGAATTGTTTACGTGAGCCCATAAGAAGTCACATAAATTCTTTCCCTTACCCTTTAAAAAATAGTAGTCAATCTCTTATCTGCGCATTCTCCGTTAATCGATTTAGTTTTGTTCGGTTTTGTTTCGTTTTTACTTAGCAAATTAGTGGTGCACTATTTTGTTTGATTTCCTTTAGTTTTTTATGTTCAAAATATTTTTGTTAATTTGTTTGTTTGCTTAAATAATTGTTGAAGTGTTAGTTATCAATCCCTGTGGATACGATCTTTTATCACTTGCTACAACGGTTGTGTACACTTGCACAAAGGATTCTAAGTCGTACAACAATGATCCAAAGAAATCAACAAGCCAGAAGCTGTTGATCACCCTGAACGAAATAGAATACGAAGGCTCCAACCCCTTCATTCGAGAACAAGCGCTCCAGCTCTTGATTCAAGCTTACATCCAAAAAGGAACCAAAGGAGTAAACATTAGGGATTGTATTTACTACATAAAGTATATAAATTCAAGTTCAATTCCAGTAACCAAATTTCTCTAAAAATCTCGTGTAAGCACTAGGGTAGTCTTTTAAAAGGGTCGTGTGGGAGTTAATAATAAATATAGAATAATTAGTGGTTTTTTTTCATTTCAAACCGACTAATTAGTGGTCACAGAAGCATAATTTAAAGGTTAAAATTATAAATTTGATCCCTAGACTCTTAGAGTTGTGTCTATTTAGTCCTTTGTACTTTACAAGATTCCTCTAATAGGTTCTTTAACTTTAAAAATTATGTCTAGTTAAATTGTTATACTACTTTAAGGGGCCGTTTGTTTCGTAGGAATCCAAGATTCCCATTGGACGATCATCTGGATTCCCGCATTTGTTTTGCAGGAATGTAGGGTATCCTAGGATATCTCAAGATGTAGGCTACCCGGATATCTCAAGATGCTCGGATATCCTAGGATACCCATACGAGAGACATCCACTCTTTACATTCTTGCTCTTTATTTTTATTTCTAAATTTGTAATTTAAATAAATTAATGTACTCATCATCTAATAAACAACTTTATACAATTAAGTATATTTTTACATTTTATTTACATATAAAATAAACTACAATTAAATTATATCTTCATTTATTTTTAATATTTGAAAGGAAATTGATAGGTTGAGAGAGCGGTTTTCAAACTAGAGTTTTCGAAACTCGTTCAACCGGCGACCGAGAGATCGAAAAGGAAATGGGAGATCCTCCCTTTTTATAAGGGAGGAAGAGTGGTGGGGAAGTCAACTTCCCCACTCACCACTCTCCCACTTTTCCTTTCCTTTTTTTCCTTTTTTTTCCTTTTGATTTTAACTAAAACAATTTTAATTAAAATAATAATTAATTAAATCTAATTTAATTAATTACAAAAAAGAATTATTAATTTAATTTAATTAAATCTAATTTAATTTAACCAAATTAATATATCACATTAATTTAATTAAATCATATTTAATTAAATTAAACTTAAATTAATCAACTATATTAGAATCAAATTCTAATATCAATCTCTCTCATAATTTTAAATCAAATTAAAAATTAACTTTATATTATAATTTTTCAACATACATTATATTAATTGCATCATATACCATTAATTTTAATTCCTTTTAACTAATTTGAACAATTCAAATTCTTTTCAAGACTAACTGTTCTTAACTATCCTTTACGAGCTAGCAAGGGGATCTAATGGACCTACAGATCGGAAGCTCCAACGATACAAGATTAATTGATTAAACTCATTAACCATATTAATCAACATTCGTTAACTGTCGGTCACTCCACTAAAGACCCACAATTGCACTCTTCTCACTGTAGAATATTTTTCGTTCATGGATTTTGACCATTAACAGTAAGTCAATCCTTCACGAGTGTTCGTAACCACAGCTAGGTCAAATTACCATTTTACCCATGTGTTACATCTTGTACCTTAAGTACCGTGATCCTCTAATGAACAACCCGGTTATGGTCCAACCAATAACCGAAAGTCCCTCTCGAGCCAGTGAGAGGGTGGGGCCCCTTATTCAAGTCCTGGAGTCAGCACTTAAGAGAACACTTATCTACTTACTCTAAAGTCGGGAATGAGTGAATTCTATCTTGTGTAGTTATGTTCCCAACTCCCTACTCGGTCTCGTCCCCAAAATGGTGTGCATATTGAGTCGGCAACTCGGGCCACTCTCACCCATACAAATCAAAGGAAGAGCCCTAACAAGTAGGAGTCCATAACTCACTCAGGAGTGAGATTGAGTTACCTGGTCATCCTATTGAAATATTAATCTATTAGCTAACGGTGTTACAGCTGAAGATTAATTATTTTGTGGTCCGGTCTTATACAAACTTATTGTATATGATACCTCCACTCACATGTCTCCACACGAATGACCTGGATCAAGTCATTTGTAACTATTACAAAGTGGGTCGTATCCATAGTGTTACCAAAATAAGGCACCCAACCTTATCCATATACTATAGACCCTTTAGGTTACTACTGGAACATTATCCACCTGTATATCGAATATATATTGTATATATATACACTGTATATCAAATATATATACTGTATATTAAATATATACTGTATATCTGTTATATATTGTTCCAGTTACATCACATAACCTAGGATGTTAGTTTATTGGATTTGGGTTAATGCAATTCTATCAATAACAACTTTATTAAATGAATATTTGTTTTATGTTTACAAACCACGAGTTTAGGGTATAAAACCCAACAATTACTGCCACAAGAAGGGACACGTTAAACGCTTTTGCAGGAAGATCAAAAAAAGATTTTGAGAAGGGGAACAATACTGCAAATGTTGTAATAGAAGAAGAACGGATTGAAGAGTTTCTAGCTTGTGTTCGGAGGACATATCTGTAAACCAGTGGGTAGTAGACACTGCAGCATCAGCGCACGTTGTTTCAAACAGACGTTGGTTCTCATCTCTTACTGCAGGTGATTATGGCTCAGTGCGGATGGGGAATGGGAGTATCTCCAAAGTGAGAGGAATTGAAGATGTTTGTTTGAAGACAAGCGAAGGGGCCGAATTGGTGCTACGAGGCGTCAGGTATATTCCTAGCTTCATATTTAATTTTTTTTTCGAAGGGAAGCTAGATGACGATGGCTACAGTAGTGAGTTTAGTGGGGATTGCTGGAAGCTCAAGAGGGAATCCAGGGTGGTGGCAACAGACCCCAAGAGATCTTCTGTTTACGTGTCAGAGTTTCGGGTTCCCAAGGGTTCACTGAGACAGACAATGCACAGAGTAGTTGTAGATGGTTCAAGGCGAGACCTTAGAGGACTAGCAGCATTGATGGCCAAAACAAATCAGAAGAATTTACCATCAGCTCAAGTTAAACAGTTGAAAAGTACAGAAAAGGGAAACAGGAATTTGATAGGCCATCGAGTTCATACCTCAACTGTCAGACGTTCAGGCGAGCTGGTGAAGTCGAATAGGCGAATTAGTGCATTGAAGGGTACGGGTTATGTTTCTAGCGTGGTGACGAACTTGTGTGGGAACACCAAGTCATCAGAGGAATCTTCCTTCAAAGGTCGTTGAATTCGATTGAGAAAAGAAGTAACAGTGACTACTTAGTTCAAGTGGGAGTACGTGGCTATGTCTCTAAGTCTGGGGGACAAGACCACGTAGAGTTGTCCAGTCTCGGGGCAGAGTCAGACGATGCTTGGGTAGGGCCAAGCATTGTGGATCAGTTCGTTGATAGAGAAGTCAGAACTGTGCCTTGACAAACGGTGTCAAGATGAAGGGACACTATTGATGCAGTGGGAGGCAGAGAATTGTCACTTTGTCTCCAAGTGGAAGATTGTCGGGATTGGTAGACACAAAACGACGTTGGAACGAGCTAGGGATGAGTCGGGATCGAGCCGTGACGCATCGGGTCGAAGTAGGGATGAAAACAGAGAAACGGGATGCTGCAGGCCACTCGGGCCGAGAAGACAATGCCGCAATGCTGTCTTGGTGGGCGCACAGGCGAGGTTTTGCGTCCGTAGCACCATGGCGCCGGGGACAGCACCATGGTGCTGTATCGATGTTTATAAATACTGTTGTTTGAGTTTAGGGTTTTGCAGCCGAAAAAGGGTTATTGTCCAACCGATTTTGAGTCGTTTTTCAAAGAGTTTCGTGGCAGTTTCAAGGGAGAGGCTCGGGCATTGGCAGAGGTATTGAGGCTCATCAGATCAACATATTCGGGGTAATTAGATCTTGATTATTGTGAGTTTTTCATTCCTATTCCTAAGTATTAATTGTATAAAATACTTAGAAGTTGACGGGTTTTTGTTGGGACCTATAGTGGATATTTTGGGGAGTGTTATTGTATCCAATCTTTAACAATATTAGTGAATTACCGACATCTGAGTGGAAGACTGGACGTAGCCCTTAGTGGCGAACCAGTATAATTTGTTGTGTCGTTTACTTGTCTTTACTACTTTTCTTCTATTTGCATATTCTTGACTGTGTCGAATATTTTCTATGGAAGGGAAAATTATTCAAGTCAGTTAATTTCCCAACAATTCAGCGACAAAATATTTTCTTGTTGGTTGAGATCAGCGACGAAAAGGGGAATGACACATAGTTTGTCGCTGAAGAAATGTTGCTAGTCGTTTCCAGCGACAAAAAAGGGGCGTCACAAGATTGGCGATGAAAATTCGGGTTATGTCACTCTATCATCGCTGTAGCGACAATTTATTTTTCATCCCATCAACGACGAAATATTTTTGTCATTGCAACGACTAAAATGGTTTTCGTCGTTGGTCTACGATTGCGACAAAAAAATTTCGTCGCAATCAGGTTTTTTTTTAATACATGAAAGTTAAGCCTTTTTTTATTCTTATTGTGACGTTATGCAATTCGTCGCTAAATATAGCGACATTTTCATTATTTTGTCGCTAGCAAATAAAATCTCAACTTTTTATCTACTCTACAATATTACTTATTTCCTGCCATTTTAAAAAATATAATGAAAAATATAATGAATGAAAAAGTGAAATAAAATCACAAGAAACTTCAAAATTAAAGATAATGTTTAGAATGTCACAACATAAACAAGAAATATAGACCATAAGAAAAACGTACATAATATAAATTGCACAAATAATTGCATGTGATCAACATTATTAGCATACTAAAATTACTATCCTTGGTAAAAAAAAAAAAAATCACTAACAATAGAAACACTAACTTTAATATTCAAAGTTCCAACAACAAAATTATAGGTATTCAACAGTTAAATCTCGAATATCAAATTTAAACAAGCAAAGCAAGGGGTTTGAAGCATAATATTCAAAGTTTCAACAACAACATATAATTTTTTATCTCCAACATCAAACTTAAACAAACTCAACATTCAAATGTTTGAAGCTCCAACAATTATAGGCATTTAACCATTCAATCTCTAACAATAAACTTTACATTCATAACAAAATCAATGTACCACCTCCACACACTCCACACCCTCAAACTACAATATCAAAGTCTCAAACTTCCAACAACAATTAAAGCAAAAGTATATTCAATACATCCCCTTCCCCCAAAATGCATACTCTACCATTCAATCTCCAACATCAATGCACCCTCCCTACAAATGCACATTCACCTCCTCAAACTCCCAACAATAGTTAAATCAAAAGCACCTCGAATTAACACATCAACACATCAGAGTCTTAAAACAACTACAACATCAAGGTTTCAAGCTTCCACCAATAGTTAAAGCAAAAGCACCCCTCTCCCCCCAATTAACACATCAACATATCATAGTCTCAAGATCCAAGAACAACATTAAAACAATACCATACTCAAAATCTAAAACTTCACCAAATACATAGACTCAAACATAAATAAATTTAAATTTTTTTTACCTTGTTTAACGATGAATTTCCATATTGTCAAACTTTCTTTCATATTCTTGACGTTGCATGTCAAACAACGTCTGCATTTCCTTGCATTGAGTTTGCAATAACTCTTCTGTTTTTGCAAGTCTAGCCTCCAATACCTGAATATATTCCTGGATGTATTCTACTGCCTGTTTCTGACTTGGTGGCTTTGGACCGTACCCTATGACTTGGTGGCTTCGGACCGTATCCCATTCCTTTCGTGTAGGATAATCGTTTGCCAAGCACTGTTCTTTACCTTCTTCTTTTGCTTTTTCTTCCAACTTCACCATATTTTCCTACCACAACAAATATATTAAGTTAGAATTCTTAATAGATATTACCATTAAATTTACCTTATTAAAATGAGTACTTACATATGCAATATGAGCGACTTCTTCGGTCCAACCCTTCGTCAGATGACAGTGTGTTGCGAAAAACAATTCGAAAGAGCTCAAATATGTCCATCTTCCTTTTTCTATTCCAATAGGTTATTTAATAATAAGAACCCAAACATCAATTTTAATTAGAACGAGTTGGGGTCGGTGATCGGGATGGAAAATGCATTTCCCGCCCCCTCCTCAACTTTCTTTTGTTTTAAATGATTAACATATATTTTATACAAACTTTTTTACAAAATTATGAATATAAATATTAAATATTTTTAAAATGAATTATTTATATTTGTAAAATAATATAAATCATGCAACTTAGATATAATTTATTTAAATTTATTTAAAATTTTCAACTTCTTTTTTGTTTAAAAAATAATTAAAATTAATTACTAAACAAGTAATTTTTTCGGTGAAAATTCATCGTTTTCAACCCAAATTCCCTGAATCAAGGAATGGGGCAGGGATAGAGATTAAAAATCCTCATGGAGCTGAGGGTGTAGAGGACATTATTAACCCAAGCCACTTTGCCATCTCTTGGTATATCTTTTAATTCTCTAACTTTTTATAAATATGAGCGTAACTCAAATTTAAAATACATCTTAAAAGTCCATATATTTTGATCCCAGCCCAAAATTATTGAATTAAAAAAACTTTATAACTTTAAAAATTGAAAAATAAAAAACAGTTATCAAATAAGTTTGTTTTTTTATTTTTTTAAAACAAAAATATTCATCAAACTGGTAGGTTTTAAACATTGAAAACCAAAAACAAAAAACAAAAAATCGTAAAACTAAAGACCAAAAACAAGGTTATCAATGGGGAATAGTAATTACTTATTAATTTTTTTTAGTACAACATATGAGGATGGAGATTGAACTCACAACGTTTTGGTCGGAAATATATGTCAATTACCACTTTAATAATGTAATGTAATAAAAGAAAATCTAGTAACATGATTCATGAAAATTCTTTTTGAGGAAAAAATATTTTATAAGAAGGGGCATAATGGGAAAGATACAAAAAAAAGTTAGGTCCATCTTCTAAATTTGAAAATTCTAAACATATAGGAAATGAAAAGTATAAAAAAAAAGGGCTAAAATACACCATTATTTTTAGCCTAAATATAATTTTTGTTTCCTTTGTTACCCATTTATGAATGAATTATTCAATTAATTTAACATAAATCAACTAGTTTATCTTATTCCAATCACTAACTTTTTAAAGCATCCACTGTTTGAATTTAACCATTTTTACAATTTCATAGTTGAATTTGCCATCTTTTTTTTTTTATTTTACATTTTAATTTTACCCTAATTATTATAACGTACCTTAGCTCTATATTTTTAGAAGTGATATATTTTTAGATGTGTTCAACTTTTATTGTGAAGTTGGTGTAAATAATTTTGAGAATTTGGAGTGTATTTTTGGAAGAAATATTAAGACTAAATATATAAAATGATAATTGATTTTTTAAAATTTTCAAATTTATCTTCCATATGTGTAAAATTTATTAACAAAAAGATTCTGTGTCATTAACCTTGCCATTAGCAAAATTTAACTACCCGTTCATCAAAAAGGTGGCATCCCAATGTGTTATGGACGGCCTATCACATGGTCTTCTTGCATAGGAACATGTGTCCCGACCTTAGCTTAGGTAGCTCGAGGACAGGATAAGCTAGACAAAATCATTGACCTCCAATTGGCCTAATAAAAGCTCGTTCAACCCTAACTCAAATTAAGTATTAAAGATTTCGAAATCTACATGGTCAATTAGCACACTGTTGCAAGGTTCTAATCTGCAAGTTCTAAGCTCGGTTGAACAGGAGTCCACCTCAGCTTAAATGTTGACTCAACATCTCATCCAGAATTCTGTATAACATTTGGTGTCTAGCTAGTTATTAAAATAATAATTTAATGACACATAAGTTTTTTTTGGTTATAAATTTTACAAATTTTTTTTACCAAATTACCTCATTGAGAAATTTTAATATATTAGAGTTAAAATTAAGTATTAAAAGATTAATGACCAAATTAAAATTAATTACTTAAAAAATTATGGATCATTTGGTATATTTAGTTAAATATCTAACTCGTGGTCAATCAAGCCAGAAGGAATTTATTTCTCTAGTTGTAAATGCAAGCAAAAAGAGAAGTTTTATTTTAAATTACATTTTCTTTCTTTTTTTTCCCTCAATTATATCTAAGTCAAGTTTAAAAAGTATTTAATAATTCCTACATTTTTAATATGGTGTCTTTCCCTAAATTTTTTAAAAAATATTTAATAAGTCTTAAATTTTAAAATATCTAATAAATTGGAGTTTATTTCGGGCACAAAATTGAAATTCAAAACCTACCTAGCTAATACTAAATTAAAAGTTCAAAGAATATTTTCAGATTTTTTAATTAATAATATGTATTTAACCTAAGGTTATATATATATATATGTTATCAATCTCCTTATCTCACTTTTTATCCAAAAAAAAAAATATATATATATATATATATCTCATTATCTCACATAAAAAAAAAAGAATTTCATTATCTTTATTAATTTTTTAACAACATTTGTCAAAAAAAAAAATTATTTAACAACTTTTACATTTTCTCTCTATCTTTATAATTTTTCTTTTGCTCCCTCATCCCTCTATAAATAAATTATTCTTTTAATTAGAAAATCGCTGTGGCCTTTTAGACTTTTTATAATTTATAATATTAGGAGGTTCTATTTGTACTAAAAAAAAGTTCTATTTAATTTTTCAACTATTAATTTTTAATTATTTTTTTATTAATTACATTAATTGATTTTCAAAATATAACTTTTATGTTATTAAATAAGATAGATTTAAATTAAGTAAATTTTCCATCAATAATTTTTCTTCAAATAAAAAATCTTTGTAACATTATTTAGTCACGCTTCTATTTAATTTTTCACTTATTCCCTTTTAGTTCATTATTATTTATTTATAACAATTAAATTGTTAAAATAGAAGTCATAAAATAGAATAATATATTATCCCAATAACTTTTCTTCTAATAGAAATATATCTTCATCTTTTCAGTTGATGTAATTCATTTTTTGATTAGTTATTCATTTGTTAATATCAAATAAATTGTTAACATAAACATTTTTTTAATCAAGTTAACATAAACGTTGTTACTATAAAATATAAATTAAATTTTTTAAAAAAATAAAATATAAATTTTATTATTAATCATTATTTTCTAGTAAAAATTATATTAACACATTATTCAGCTACAATTTCAATGGTCATTGTTATGGATGAGAAAATCCTAATTCTCAGATTCCCTAAGGAACTCAAATGGAAGATATCTGGATGGTCTTCTGATTCAGATATCCTATACGATTGCCTCGAGATTCTGCCCATATTCAGATAACCAGATTTCCTAAATGTATCAGGATTCGAATTGAACATTGCTGCGAACTTGACGAAATTCTTGGAGGCCAAATTTATGCATCTAACCGTCATAATGAGTCACAATTGTGGGAGAGGCAATTTAGTAATTATCTTTTTTTTTATTTTATTCCTTATGCAAGTGAACAATATATATAAGTTTCTAATTTCAATTCCAAATAAGTTTTTAATAAATGATACAAAAGGAATAATATTTCTGTTCCATTATTGATTTCATATTAGTTTTTTTTTTTTTATCATGATCATTCTTGGTGAGTAAATGAAGTTTCTATTGACGACTAAGACACATCTAAATTTAATATACAATATATTTTACTAAATTCAATTAAAATTAATTTACTATATATGTACCACTAATTATATAAATTTATGTGTACATAGATAGCTATGTGTCCTGGATGCAAAATTTTTCTCATAGATACTATAAAAAGGAAGGATACTCTTCACCACTTCTGAAAATTAAATATATTTTTGTTTTCTATCCCAATTGGGTACAAGAAAATCAATAATATGAATAAAAACTGCACTTATTTTTCACCTATCTAGATCTTTTTTTTTTCTTTTTTGTGAGGGGGACCAATCTTTTGGGAATGATTTAACAAAAAGTGTTTTAATTAAAATTGCTTCTATTATAAGTATTTCAATTAAAAAACCCTTAATAATAGAACAGTTCCTTGTTTGGTTCAATAGTTAAAAGAAATATTTGTAATCTAATTAAATTAGAACATTTTAGGTCCATTTACTTTATTATTGATTCCATTTTAGGTTTATGTACTTTCAAGGTTTTGAAATTTAATTCTCATACTTTCAACGAATCTTAAAATTAGTCTTTATCGTTAATTTGAAGTTAATTTTTAACTGAATGTGTGGCAAAATAATAATATAACAAACAAAGGCACAATGTGAATATAATTTTTCAAATTTCTAAACGAAATGTTGATAGAGACTAATTCTTTTTCAAGAAAAATTTAATCATAAACCAGGGTTCAAAATGTCGAGAGACATGTCGACATGTCGAAATGTCGACATGCTCCATATGATGTCGTCGACATGTCTTTTTTTTTCTCTTCTTCTTTTAAGGTTATTTTATTTTCATCATCTTCCTACTATGTCACTACAGTCTATAATTTCTCACAACATCGATGATTGTAATCTTAGTCTGTTCAATGAAACATTCACGTTTTAATACTATATAAAGTATGACTAATAAGATTTGAAATTTGCTTTATTGATAATTTCTAATCCAATCTAGTCCTTAGTTACACAATTGAACAATATATATGAAATATTGACATATATAAAGATTGAAATAATCTTAGAAATTTTAAAAAATAAAATATTATTATATACAAATAGTGGTGAAACATAAAGTAGAATAAGTAACTTAATTAATACCAAAAAGATGAACTCGGATGATCTAGTGCACTATTTTGATAACTTTAATATAAATTACAATAGTTCTCACAAGTCATCATAGACTAAAAGTTTTGAAGGTAGTTGCTCAAATGAGTAGAATATGAAGCACATATRGATCCATTGGTAGATAATTTGGATGAGTTACACAATCACGAGGTTGAGGTGTTTGGAAATTGTGTAAATTTGATTGGAAATTTGGATTGATGATTGATTTGAAAACGTGTTTGAAAAATATGTAAATTCAAATTTGAAAAGAGAAGTAGATAAAAAGTAAACAGGTACGAGTTAATTAGAATTTAGAGTTAATTAGAACTTAGAAATGTGTTTGGAAACCAAGTCGGTAATTATCTCATTTCCAAATGAATCCAAATACAAAAGTTTACAATTAAAGTTTACTTTACATATTCAAATAATTTCCATCAATCTTCATTAAAGGAAAAAATCTTTTTTTCGATATTTCCATCGACATCGACATTTTCATAAGTAAAATGGTCATATTCTTACATTTAATGGTTAAAGGTGATCAATTATAAGCTAATTAAACTACAATTCAAGTTTTATTTGCTAATTCAAAAAATTTCCATCAATTTCCACAATTTTCATTATTTTTTCCAAAATATCCATCGACATCGACATGTCCATAAAATCAGGACCTCAACATTTTCATTGACATCGACATTTTGAACAATGTCATAAACTACTCGTAGGAACTAATTTTAAAATTTATTTAAAATACAAGAATTAAATTTGAACATTAGAATGTACAAGGATCAAAATAAATCAAGACCAAATTGATATTTTAATATAGTCTAGAAAAGTGAGCATGAAGAGTGAGATGATTAGAAAAAGTCTATGTGGAGAGAAGTTAGCGAAAGTGAGTATAGAAAAAAGTTTGCGAGAGAAAAATAGGTGTGACAAGGGAAAAACGTGTGTAGAGTGAGAAAACTAATGAGAGCAAGATGATTTGAAAAGGAAGTTGTGTTATATAACTTATAAGACCTTAAATAAACGTATCTAAATTGAAACTACTTCATGATACACCTATTAATTGTTTTATTAGAAGGCACCCTAGAAGAATGTACGAAAGCACAGTAGAGTGCTTTTAGGGGTCATTTGTTTTTTGGGAATGTAGATATCCGACATCTACTGATTTTTGAAATTTTAGATGTCCGGTATCTTCAGATAGTCATGTCTGTTTCGTAGGAAAATTTATTAAGGATGTTTGGAAATATTTGGATAGTCACGTTTGTTTTGTAGAATTTGTTCCTGGGAATGTGTTAAATTTATAGAATGTTGTGAAAATGCAATATTCATATAATTTATAAATTCATTTAATATAATAGATTTATTTGAATTAATTTAATATTTTATCTTTTTACATGTTTGTTTTGTAGACCAAATTAATTCCTATTAATTCAATATATGCTTCATTTTCAACTTTAATATTTTTCTAAAAAGACAATCATATATTGGTATTATCTTGGGTAAAATTTATTTATCTTACAATCATATTATATTTTTTTTAAGAGGAAAAATATCACAGATATATTAGTCATCAAAAAAAATTTGTTGTTTTAAAATTATATATTTATGATAAAAAAATATTATTAATAATATAATTCCTTCAAAATATTAAAAATAAATAGAGACATTGTATAATTTAATTGCAGTTTATTTTATATGTAAATGTAATGTATAAATATACTTAATTGCATAAAATTGCTTATTAGACAATGAGTCCATTAATTTATTTAAATTATAAATTTAAAAATAAAATAAAAAAATTTTTATTGGGAAAAATAAAGAAAATTGATGAAAGAAAATATATGGAAAAAAATGAATGGCAAAAATGTAAAGAGCGGATGCCTGCAATACCAGAATCTTGGATACCCACGTTTCAAAAGGGCATCCAAAACTCGTTAAATGCCTCACGTACGGTCATTAGGATATCCGGGCATCTTGAGATGCTCAGGTATCATACATTTCCCACAAAATAAACATGAGAATCCAGATGATCGTCCAATAAGAATTTTCGATTCCCACGAAACAAACGGCCTCTTAAGTGTTACATTTTTTGAAATTGTAAAAAGTCACTTTGATTATGCAACCAAACACTTGAAAATTTTGAAAAGTGTACTTAATTTTGATAAAAACAATATTCTTCACTCCTAAGGTCATTCCATACTCTTTTTGACGTATTTTGAAAAGTGATTCTATAGATTGCAGCCAAACGCACACGTTTGAGATAGAATGTATTTTTAAATCAAACATACCATTAGAGCAATTAGTTTGAATGTCTTTGGAAGTTAAAAGAAAATGGGGAAATAGGAACCTTTGATCTAGAAGGATTAACTAGTAATTCCCAAATTCTATGGGGTCGTCCTTTGTTTTCAGGGAATAATATAGATATCAGAATTTTACGATGCCCGAAATTTTAGATGTCCCTCATTTTCAGATTGTCACGTTTGTTTCGTATGAGAATTTATAAGAATGTCTTGGATAACTATATTTGTTTTATAGGATTTATTATTGAGAATCTGCTAAATTTATATAATGTTCAAAAAATGTCCTTACGAATATTGATATAATTTAGACATTCAATTAATAGAATAGATTTGTTTTTATTAATTTAATATTTTAATTTTTATATGTTATTTTGTAGAGCAAATTAATTCAAAATAATTTAATATAAGTTTCATTTTCAACTTTAATACTTTCCCTAAAAGACAATTATAAAATTGGTATTATCTGTGATGAAATTTATTTATCTTATTATCACACTATATTTTTTTAAAAGGAAAAATATCACAATTATGTCAGTCGTAAAAAAATGTTGCGTTAAAATTATGTATTTATGATAATAAATATTATTCCTTCAAAATATTAAAAATAAATGAAGATATTATATAATTTAATTATATTTTATTTTACTTGTTAATGTAATATATAAATATACAACAATGAATACGTTAATTTATTTAAATTATAAATTTAAAAATTAAAATTAAAAAATTTTGTAGGAAAAAGTAAAGAAAATTGTTGAAATAAAATATATGAAGAAAAATGAAGTGTAAAAATGTAGAGTGGATTCCCTCAACACTTGTATGAACATTCTAGGATGTCCTAATATTTTTACTACGTTCCCACAAAATAAATGTGGTAATCTAGATACCCGTGGAACGAAAATCTTGGATTCCCCAGAGATAAACGACTCCTAGACATACAAGTTGTTGTTTACTTTCAAAAGGAATTTTGTTGTTGGCTAGAGTATCCTTGATTTCCCTTTGACTGAAGTATTGGTCTAAGAGAAGTTGGTGGGCCTAAAGAAGAATAGAGGAAATTATGTTTATTTAATATATATTAATTTGTACACTTTTTATATGTGGTAACTTAATATAAAAATAATACATTCTATCTCAAAATTATTGTTTATTTAATATACATTAATTTGTACACCTATATGATAAAATTCTCTCTCCCCATGAAAAATTAATATGACCTTGGATAATAAAATAATTTCTTCCTCTAACCCACCAAATTTATGGCCTGGATTTCACTTTTACCCTTATACTTGCTCAATATTTTGATTTCTCACTAAATTAAAATTTAAACTTGAATAAATAGTAAAATTAGTACTTCTTCGAAACTAAATTAGAAAATCAAAATATTCAAAATCAAAGTCGTGGAATGTTTGAACTCAACTATAAAATTAATTCAAACCTTAGTCACAAATCTTCATAAGAATTAAAATTAATTAAACTAAATTAAGATATCAATTTCACCACTTATTTAAATTTAACGTTGAATTCAGTAAACTTGAAAATCTAAACTTAAAATTAACTCATTGAGACGTAGTAAAAAGGTAAAAAGTGAATTTGTCTTTTAAATTAATATATATGCTAATCAATGTTTTAATTATCGATGATAGAAATGTCAATGTCTCAATTTCATGGAAATATCAATAAGATGTCGATGTCGATGGATATTTCTGTAAAAGTTAGAAAAATTAAAAAATCGTAAAAAATATTTAAATTAATAAATAAAAATTTTCCTATTTCTAAATTAGTTAAAAATAATTAATATTAATATTATGTATATATCAGTGACATTTTGTTGATATTTTTTATATTTTATCGATTTTCTTGTACTATAATGGAAATGTCGATTCACCCCTCATGTCGACGTCGAACCTAATGAAAATATGAATATGTCGATGGAAATGTCGACGTATCGACTAATATTTAAAACCATGATACTAATTGATGTGCGAGGAAGAAGTAGGAACTCTAGATCTAGAAGGAATTAGTCGGAGAAGTGAGTGTTAGTGGTCATTCCTAATTTCTAGCAAGTTTAGAAGTTTGTTACTAAATGGTCCTTTTTTTCTCTCTTTTTGTTGATTAGAGTACTCTTGATTTTCTTTTGGTGGGAAGATTCCTTTGTGTGGTTTGACATCTTTCTTAATACATGCATGCCAATAATGGAAGGGAGGACCAAGAAAGGAAAACTGAGAGAGGAAGAGAAGAGTAAGGTTAAGTTGGTTAACCAAAATAAAAATAGAGAAAATTAGGGCTAGTTTGCTTTTATTTCTTATTTTTCGTCTCTTTTTTCAATGAAGAATAACATAATTACATTTGATAACTGCTTTCTTGTTCATGTTTGTTTGGTAAACATTTTATGTTTGTTATTATCTAAAATTTTGAATAAACAAAAAAGTAAAAAATATTTTTTATGAAAATTAATTTTTCAAGTTGAATATTCGTATATTTTTTTATATTATATGGAAAAATCTAGTGGACTAAGGGAGTATGGAAAATTTTCATACGACCATTTATTTTTTGACAACTCAAAAACATTTAAAATATAGTGTGGATTCATGAAATAAAATAATATATCACTCAGTGATGTGTCAAAATATGAATGGAAGGGGTACGTAGTACTAGAAAAACTTCCATATTATATTTAGTTTTTGTATACTTATTATGCATTTTAAAGGTAAGAAATGATAAAATAATTTTGTTATCTATGTTTTGAAAAACACTAGAAACTTGATTTTGTTGTATTTAAAAAATTTATATAATTTTAAAAACATTTATTAAAAACGAGAAATGAGAAACAACAGTTATCAAACACTTATATTTCTCAAATATTGGAACAACAAATAAAAAATAGAACGTTTTATATCAAACAAGTCGTTAATGTTTATTTTAATATATTAAGTTGGTTGCCCATGTAATGAAAACTAGGGATTGATACCTTTTTGGTTGTTGAGCTTTTGGGAATAGTTCTCTTTTGTCCTTTTGTCCTTTACAGAGAGAGATTTGTCCAACTGAGCATAACTCAATTAGTTAAAGCACCTATCTCCGAAAAAAATATCGTGAGTTTGAATCTCCATCTTTACATGTTTGTACTAAAAAAAACTACAAAGATTTAAAAACGCTTTATAGCTCTAGTTTCATTTTTGATGGAATATAACATTACTAATATGGCGTAGAGATTTTAATTAACTTTTGACCTACCAGGGAGGTTACTAATGCCTTAACGGTTTAATTAGTTGAGTTAAGTTGGTATTGTCCATAGGTTAAAAGATAAAGTTGAATAGTCAATGAGAGCCTAATTCAATGGCTAAGATATATTTTTACTTTTGAAGTTTGGATGTACATTTACGATGAAATATTAAAAAAAAAAACAAAACAAAATAAAAGTTGATTGGTAGAGAAATTTTTAATGAACAACAATGAACTCACGGTTTTACTTTTAGTTTCACCAAAAATTTCTCATACCAATATATATGGAGATAATTGTCATCATCTATATACTATAGATTAATCTCTTCCTTAATCAATGTGAGACTTTTTTTTGTACTTCTTGCAACCCAATAATCATCCCCTTGAACAAAGTACCATTTGTATCTTACTCGAATAGTCATTCATCCTTCTACCATCTTCCCATCGAACATAGTACCACCAAGCCTTCCCTCAAGTAGTCATTCATCCGTCCAACTCCTCTTCTCCAAACCACACTGCCTCTCTGATTGCAATAGAGTTCAATCACGGATCCTACATGACTACATCTTCCAAAGCTCACCAGACTTCTTGTTCAACACCTAAGGATTCTCAACCACATATCACATTGTGGGAACCTGTTCGGCCACATATCACTATCGCACCATCATCCACAATTCTGTAATGACTATAAGACTCGCCAATCATTCTTGTTCGGCCGCAGAGGATTTCTCCCACATAGCTACGTTTTTTTACCGTGACTTTGATACCACTTGTTAATGCAACGTACCCCATGTATCTTCATAATTATATGACATTGTCTGTTTTGAGCATAATGCCTTTACGACTTTACTTATAATTTCACCAAAAAGACCTCATAACAATTGAGATAATTGTCTTCACCTATATATCATGGATCAATCTCTTTCTTAATCAACGCGAGACTTTGTTTGCACTCCATGTAACCCCAACAACATGCTTTAAATTTTTGTTAATACTTCATTTCAAAATTTAATATTTTTTAATTACGAATAATACACATTGTGTGTCTAGACTAGATCACATATGTCCAATCATTCTTCATTGGTATGAAACCTTTGGTATCCAAACCACTAGGACAGTATCAAACGCAAATCTTCGTGTTGTACACATTTTTACTCTATCTATGTTTGACCATACACATAATAGCCCACACATCAATCATATCACCCTTATCATCCTCCAACAATAACCAACACCATACTGTACAAGAAAGTTTGCCTCTATTTCATGGACCCAAGTTGAGACACACTTTGGTTGATCACCAAGCAAGGATGTGAATGACCTCTTGCAAATTGCATTTTCTCTAACCTTGTTCAAGACTAGAATGGTGAATTTTGTTGTATGTGTGAAAGAAGGTAGTGGGCCTTAATTTGAAAAGGTTGAGAATGATGATTGAATACTTTCTAACTATTTATATTTTGCTCGCTCGTATACTGTTGATGCATAAATTTGACCTATTAGAAGTATCAAATTTGTACCACCTTTCTATAATGAAAGAGATTAGACGAAACCTGCAAAAAAGAAAAATTACACACTGGTGTGGTGCTAGTCGAACCAAATTTGTGTAAAGCTGAGCTAAAAATAGGTTTTTTTAGAATAGTTTAATTAGGAGTATTTTCCCTCCATTTATACAATGGGAAACACTAAGGTTACCAAGATATCTTCTCCTAAATATAAAAGAAGACCTAAAGTCACTCGAACATTTTCTCCTTTTGTATATCTTAGATGACGGGAATTCAAATTTCTAAAGGCAATTTGAATACCTTAAATAAAGGAAATTCAAATTAGAGAAACTAGAACATAATCGACCTTTTATTTACGTCTGAAACCAGTATTTATGAATATTTTGGTTGAACGACTTTTTATGTTATGTTTTTTAACAACCACCGTAAATATTTACATATATCTAATATAAATGTTGACATTTACGGGATAAATAATTATTACACTAGTTGGTTTTTTGTTTCGGTTTATTGCATTAATTCATATTAATACTAATTTAGTTCCCATTTGTGCAACTATATGTAGTTGTTGGATTTCTTCATTTGATGTTTAAAAGGGCATGAATCATACCAAATTTACTTAAAATTAGAGTTTCTCCTCCAGCTCCCTAAAGAATTATCTCATTCTCTCTTTTTTTTTATTCATTGTTTAGGTTGAGAGCAAATGTCTAAAAATCACTACTAGATCTGAGGAGTTTGAGATTGCTGTTCTATCAGAATTTGTCATTATATCCTATTGAAATGATTGATGTAGTCTACTAACAACCTGTACAGAGCCAACATTATTTGTCTTTAGGATAGCTCTTTATACTCTATTCATCACTTGTGTATTCATCAAGTTCAGTTTTTTTTTTTGTTGTTGCTGCTGTCATTCTGATCATTATTAATTTTAGTATTTCTCGTTTCAGTTTTAATTGATTTTCTATGGTTCTAACATTAACACAGTCAAAGTAGTTTTATTTACAAGTATCTGTAATTCTTTGTAGCCAATTACGTCAAAGTCCATTTATCAGTGTCACAAAATTTACATATACAACACGTATTTCCTTCGACGGCGACTCCCCCACATAATTGATCTAAAAACCATAGCACATAGTGTAGAGGGGTGAAGAACATTCATCCCACCACTTCGTGCAGCTGTGCAGCCCTATAAATACGCATGCAATTTCAACTCCTAGCTTCAAGTACAACAATCATCGCTAAATTTTTGGCACTTTGAGAAGCACCAACACTTTTTACTCTACTAAATTATATATTCCACTAATTTAGCTGCCTATTGGAATTTCTTATCCTCTACAAAATCTCACACATTTAATGTCTTAGATATTGACGACCAAAAAAAGAGTCATCTCATTGGCTTTTCACTAAAACTTCAACGGCCAGAAACTAAAATGTGTTCGGGTGGTAATTTGAAGAGATAAATTCGAAAGTAAGGGATTCAATTAGAAAAAGAAAAAAAAGATTGTATTCTATTAACAATATTTTGTTTTTGTCCCCCATTCGAAAATTGAATTTCAATTTAAAAAATTGTTCGAGAGGTATTTAGTACTGTATTTGCAAATTAATAGTATTTACTAAGTAAAAATAAAAAATACTATTAATTAATTTATTAATATATATGTTACAAAATTTTATGTAATTATTATTTTACAATATGATTTATAATATATTATGTTTTATGTTATGGGGTAAAAAAGTCTAGTTTCTGTAATTTGAATTCCTTAATTTAAACAATATGAATTGCCTCTAGAAATTTGAATTCTTCCATCTCTAAAGAAGATAGATATAAAAGAAGATATAAGCGGTGACCTTGGGTTTTTTTCTCTATTTAAATTCTTCCATACTTATAATGAAGTACCCTACAAAACATACTTTTTGCTATATTTCAAACTTTGATTCAGATTTAAGCATCCGAGTGTGTGGCTCTACACTCGTATGTAATTTTTGCACATCTTTTTATTTTGTAAGTTTGACCAAATCTCTTTTATTCTAAAAGATTTATACAAATTTGGTAAATCTAATAGGTCATATTTATGCCTAACATTTTATATATTTTAATTTTAACAAAAAAAAAAATTCTACCATAAAATAGTGTATTCACCAAAGTTTCTATCTATTTCAACTTAATCCATCATTTTAAAATTTCAAATTTACTTTTCATGATTCTCGTTTTGGTATATAGATATTTACTAAATCCATTCGATCCAACAAATCTCAAAACCAAAAACAAAATTTACCTACCAAATACGTCCTAATTTTTCTTAAAGAAAGAATCTTATACACTAAAACTATATATTTTAAACCTCTAATCTTTACTTTTACACATAAATATCAAAGACGTTCACACCATTTACAAAAACAAAAACAAGAAGAAAGCAAGACGATGAAATGAAATAAATTGAAATTGATAGAAGAAAATGAATGAATGAGAACACGTGGCAGGTTGTTGAGTCCCCTCCCTCTCCACACCACCGTGTACCAATTTTTAATTAATTTTTTTACCAATCGGAATCGGACCCTTTTCTTTTTGCCATTCAATTCCTTCACCCATTTCCTGAGGCTCCGCTTAAACGCCATTTCTCTCTTCTCTCTCTCTCCTCTTTCTTGAATTATTACTACTGTCACGCACACAGTACACAGATCCATCGTCCATGGCGCCATTTCTCCATTCTCCAATTATAAGGCCTCTATTTCCTCTTCCTCCTCCAAAACCCACCACCCACTGACCGGAAAATGCCAATGCCGCTCGCGGCCTTCTTCTTCACTTCCTGCGTTGGATTTGAAGTTGGTTTAGCGCTTCGAGAAATTTGAATAAAGAAATGATTATGCGATTCATGGGGAGGAGAAAAGAATCGTTCATTTTCAGAGGGGTTCACGTGAAGGGTTTTTTTTTTTGGCGCGATGTCCGTGAGTAGTTTTCTTTGCAGTCAGTACAGTCGGTGATTTCCCGAGGGCGTCGCCATTGGAGACCATTTCGTGTTCTTCTCTGCAGTTCACTCCATGTTTACACAAGGTGAGACTGAGACTGAGACTGAGACTGGGATTGTTCTCCATGACTGTGTTTTTCATTGTTGTTTCGGTCAAACGTATTTAAGACTCTGAAAATGACTCCCACTGGCGCCGGTTTTGGATGTTTTTTGAGAGTTAAGGCGCCAGCACCGAGTAGATGAAGGAAGGAAGAGGAAGGGGAATGGGAATATTTCTTGTAAGATTTCTTTCCATTTTTGTTTCTTTCATTGGGTTGATTTGATTTCTGTGATTTCTGCGTCGAAGATTCGCATTTCAGATCGTGATTTCCGTTCGTAGTTCTCTCCGATGAAACTTCGGTACTCTCCGTTGTTCTTCGCGTTGTTGGTTTGCGTACTGCCTCATGTCCGAGCAGGGGATGCTGAAGCTCTGCTAGCGCTGAAGGAATCTCTCGACGCTGGAAACTCGCTGCCATGGCGAGCAAGCGGAAGCTCTGTCTGCGAATGGGAAGGCGTGAAAGAGTGCACGAATGGGCGAGTTACTAAACTCGTTTTGGAGCATCTGAATCTCTCTGGTGTTCTTAGCCAAAAGATTTTGAATCGTTTGGATCAGCTTCGTGTTCTTAGTTTCAAAGGGAATTCACTTTCCGGCGAAATCCCTGACCTCTCGGGTCTCGTTAATCTCAAGTCCCTCTACTTAAGCAACAACAACTTTTCCGGCCAGTTTCCGAGCTCCATCTCCGGACTCCACCGCCTGAAAGTCGTCGCTCTTTCCGGTAACCAAATCTCCGGCCCCAT
>NW_019104551.1:302381-320327 GCF_001995035.1 Momordica charantia
ACTAATGGACACTAATAGAAGTTCTATCAATGTCTGTCAGTAATATACGAGGATAAAAATTAATTTGTCTTAAAAGATCTAAATAGGCGTGTGAAAATTTTGAAAAAAATTATCGTAAGTATTTGTAATAACCTGTTGTTATATTTTTAAATTTGGCAAATGTGAATTGCCACTCTTTAAAATATTCCTATACTTTTTGTCCATTAGGTCTAGTTTGATACTTTTTTTTTTGGTTATTTTCAATTTCTTGTTTATTGTTTCAACTTTTTTTAAAGAAAAACAATCTATTTACTTGTTTTTTTTTTAATTGAAAAGGATTTTTGTTCTTCTTCTCACAAATATTAAATTTAAAAAATATATAATTTAGTTTTGAAATATCTTTTTCTAATAATTTTTTAAATTACGTTTATTTAATTTTTTTAATTATTTACTATGCAATTTACGAGTAAAAAAATTATAAAATAATACTCTGAAAACTAGAAAGGAGAACATGGAACTAGTTTTTGTGTTTCAAAAACTTTTATACAATTTTTTTTTGATGTTTCTTAAAAATGAAAAATGAGAAATTGTAAAAATTATCGAACACTTATATTTCTAATAGAAAACTGTAAACAAGAAACATGAATATTATTAAAAAAACCTCTTTCTTTCAAGTTTTATGTTTTAGTTGATACTTCTACTAAAAATAATAAACAATATTAATATTTTAATCGATTATCATTAATTTAAAAAAAAATCTAAATTCATTTGAAAAAGTTAACACATAATTAGATGGGGCTTCAAATACTTATCTAAGTATCTATTAATCGTGTAAATAAACAAAATATGTACTTATGTCCTGTTTTCATTAAATAATTTATAAAAAAAGGTAATGACAATGATTAAATAATTTACAAAAATATTGAAAAGGTTAGAGTCTAAAAATAGAATAAAAGTTAAGAATCCTAATAGAATTTCAACTTTTTTTCAGAAACTAAATGATAATTTAATATTCATTTATTCATTTCTTTTCCATCATATTAATTGTTTTTTATTATTAATTTTTTTAGTACTACAAATTGGATGATGATTCAAACTTATGACCTCTTCATTGTAGACTGGTGTTAATTACCGTTAATCTAAGCTCATGTTGACAATTATAATAATCCTTAGAAAAGAAGACCTCTAAATTCATATTATCATTTCTCCCATTTTTGGAAGAAAAAAATCGTATTACATATCGTATTAAATGGTTTTAAAAATTTTTGAAATATTATATCAATTGTACTTGCATTGGTTTGGAATTACCGATCTACTTGTTTATATATAATTTAAGATGAATTTGATAAACAACTTTCCTTATTTGCTTCCAACAGGTTAAGACATGTATTCTCGATCAAAGGTCGACATATTCAGATCTCCACTCACATATATGGTTAAACTCAATGATTTTAACATGTTAGCAGCAGAGTTCTAAATTTCGAGCAACACGTTGATATATCGCTCGACATGTCGACGTGTCGAACACCTCAACATCAACCGGGGGGAGAATGTCGTTTTCCCTTCAATGTCGACGAATTGTCGGGACCTCGACATTTCCATCGATATCGACATTTTGAACCTTGGTTAATGAGCAATTTTACTAAAATCATTCTAAACCTAAAGATTATGCCTATTCTATCGCGTTATTTTCTACCCGTTAGAATTTTAATGTTTTATATTTCTGAAAGAATCAAATCTAAACTATTTAGATAGAATAATATAATATAGGTGCTTATTTTGTTCAATGTGAGAAAATCAATTATCTATTAAGATATATAGCTAAATATTATAATTTTGAAGCTAAAAAACAAAAAGATACCCTAAATGCAAAATTTTAATTTGAGCATAATTTTTTTTTTTTTTTTTTTGTAACCTTCAATAAACTAGAGTACATTTTTCTTGAGCACCTTTTCTAGAAATTTTTTCAAAGACTTTTTTTTTATTTCTTAAAAAGTTACCTCCAAAAGTAAAAAGTTGACTACCATTTTTATTTTTAACCATTTAAAAGCTTTCTTTATAAGTAAACCCAAAATATTCTTAGAAAATATTTAGAAAAATAAATTTTACCTTTTTTAGAATAATAAAATAGATATATGCCTGCATAGCTACTTTTTAAAAAAATTTCTTCATGCATGGTTCTTTTTTTCTCCCTTAATTCTTTGGTTAACTTCAAACATACACATTTCACATTAGATTATTTATTGTGTGGATCTATCAGATTCATTCACTTGCACATATTTCATGCATAGGTTGTTTTTCAACAAAAAATATTTTAGCTCAAGTACATTGATTGAAATGTTCCTTTTTTTTTTAATAAGATTACAAATTAAGCCCCTAAGTATCTAGCTATTTAGCTCTTAAATCTTATGTAAAAAAAAAAAAAATTCAGTGCACCTCGACTTATCTCATAGAACAATCGTTTGACACTAGTATATATACATATAGGAGGTTAAGTCTTAAACCTTAAATAATTATAAGGATAAGTACACAAATAGACCATTTATTGATTCTAATTACATAACTTTCTAATACCTATCAATTTTACACTTTTGTCAATTGTCGGACCCATCGAGGAAAAGTCCATTTTTAAATTAAATATATATTTTATCAACAAATAAAAGTATCCCTACAATCAAGCAAGCAATCATAAATAGGAAACTAAAATCTGGTGCGATTTGGTTAAATGAACCCGAATATTTCATTTAGCCGACGAGAAACATTGTTTTTCAGCATTGCATGCAGATGGCATTAAATATGGGTCGTTGCCACTCGGAGTTGTACCAGTCGCGTTGTCACCGGTGAACGTGCTGCAGATCTGGATCGTCACCGTTCAAGAAGAAGAGAGAAAATTAGAATTTATATAACCTAATAAATATATTAACGACATGTTCTTCTGTTCTCTGAGTCTGAGGAGCTCTCAGTTTTTTTTGGGCTACTTGGAATTACTGAAATCATGTTCCTACGTTGGGTGAACGGTCTATAGTCTGGCTCGGGAGTTGGACATCTGATTATATATGCTCTTTTCGGTCGGTGAATCTTCGGCAGTCTAGAAGGGCAGACACGGATGCTAGGTTTCTTGCAGGTGGGATTGGGATAGTTATTCGGGATACCACCAGTCATCTTCTCGTGGTAGCTTCGTCATCCCTCCCCCATATGTGTGGCCTCCACTTGGCTTGTGAAGCGGGCTTTCGAGCTATCCTTCTAGAGTCGGACTCCTTGCGGTGTTTCCAGTCTCTCACTCAGGACACCTCTAAGGTGGGGTGTCTCCTCAGGCATTGTTAATTATTTGTTGGATATGGTTTGCTTCTCCTCCACTCATCGTGAAGGTAATGTCGTAGCCCATGAGGATCGCATTTGGATTGGAAGGGGTTTCATATGAAATTTTCCTTTAAATTGCTTCTAATTGTTCTCTTTCCCTTTCTTAGTTGGTTTCTGATGTACCTCTTAAAAAAAGAGTGAATTAGATTAAAAAGTATTAACCTTTCAGAGGAGTATAGAAAATTTATTATATAATGATGGTTGAAATCTTCAAATAGACGCTAGAGAAAAAATAATATAAGACATCGGACTGAAAGAACCAAATCCCGATTGAATATAGAAAAAATAGAGAGTTTTGAATTGCCGCCTCCCAACAAAAGTGGGGAAATTTTTTGAATCACGAGAACAAATAAGATTGAATTTGGGGAAATTTAAAAAAACAAAATAATTATCATCGCCCTACAAAAGTGAGTGAAATGGAAAGGTCTGGAAATATTTTTTTTATAAAAGTCGAGGAAAAAATAGAATGGGCCCACATGAGATTGAGCGTAGTTTATCATACTACTAAAAATGACATCAGAAAACCAAAAAGACGCCAGAAAATTCAAACAAACGCTCTAAAATTAAGTAAAAATAAATTTGAAAAATATAAATCTTTAATAAATGTAGGAATGTTTTGCCTTAATTGAAAAAAAATATATATATATATATGGAAAGTATGAATAAAAATAAACATAAAATATATTGATGGTTGAAATTAAAAAAGGGTAATATGGTAAAAATAAAAAAAAGATAATATGGTCCAAAAAAATTTTGAAAATCTAAAAGTGAAAATTTTTTATCTAAATAGAGTTGTGAAAAATTGGTTGTGAAAAAACCCTCCAACGACAATTCCTCGTAATTGTAAGGCTAAACTACAAGTTTAGTTCAAGAACTTATTATAATACTTTTTAAAGTTCAATAATCTAATAAATACAAGTTCAAACCTCCCCACCTTATGTTGTAAAAAAAAAAAAGATACAAGTTCAAATCTTAAAAACTAAACTTATAATTTATTTCATATTTAATTAAACCCTTAAGTTAAAGGACATTAATAACCTAGAATCCGTTGCAAGTGCCACTTTATTTTATCCACCTAACTACTTTCTTCTATCATCCGTCTACCAAGTTATATCAAATCAACCAACATTTAACCAATAGATATACCAACATCATTTATTTAACAACATTAATAACATAAACTACATGAGAGTACAAACGATTTTAAGTCCAGATACATAATAATCTTTTAAAAGTTTAACGACTAAATAGATACGACCATTCAACCATTTTCCAAAACAACCTCTAAGCAGCTCCTAAACTTTATTCCATTCCATCCAATGAATGATGTTCAAGAAACATCCTCAACATGATATAATTGGAACTTGCGGGTACTGGTGCATTAACCTTAAGAGATACTAGAGAAAAATCTTGAAACTCAATCCTCCATGACTTGAAGAAATTTGAGCCCCACCTCTGGATTTCTGTCATCGCCATAAATTCCCCATTAATTGGACTTCGACAAGACGCACCTGTAAATTATCAACCTCATCTTCCATCCATCTTCCAACAAGAGCAGAGAAGAAATAAGAAATAAAACTGACAAAACAAAATGAAGAATCCAGACATGGCAGGTTTGATTAGGTGTACAGAGGAAGAAAAAAACAATGGCGTTTTGGAGCAACAACTCACCAATTATGCACAAAGAAAAGAACCAGAAGAGCATAAACAAATTATTTAAGAAACTAAATAAAAAATCTGGAAGAATAGAACATTCTACTTCATATGGGCCTACTGCCAATTGGGAACAAACTTGCTACATGACAACAAAAGGGTCCCAATATAAACTTTTATTGTCCCCCAAAAGTCAAAAAGTTGAAGGTAGGTTTGGATCTTTCCTTTGCATCGTTTTCCCACTTTCTAAGGTACGGTCCTCCATTGTTAATATTATAAGAGATCGAAACAGACCTTGTCTTCCCAAATTTTTGTGAGAACATGGAAGGAGAGAGAATCAATATTTTCGCGACAATTGTCACTATATGGGAGCTCCTATACAGTGTCCTCTTCTGTTATCTTTGTCTTCTTCCACTTGTGCTCTTCCTCCTCCCCACAATTTAAGACCCAACTTCTCTTTTTCCACAAACAGGGAATATAAAGAGCACTCCTCAGTCCTCAGTTTCATAACTTTTGTAGGAAAGCCACATGTTTAAGGAAGACACTGCTATGATGGACTCCAATCCACCTCTCTTCCATCAATATGAGTTGCTTTTGCAATCCACAGCACACTTGCAACCATTTAACAATGGAAATCAACCAACTAGCTCTGTCATGGAGGAATGTCAGCTCCCTATGATTGATCTTAAAGGTTTGGAAAGTAGCAATGAAAGGGAGAGGATGGCTTGCACTAGAGAGATTTTTAGGGCATCTGCAGAATGGGGATTCTTCCAAGTGATTAACCATGGGATACCCACAGAGCTGCTGAGCAGAATGAGCAAAGAACAAATGAAGTTGTTTGGGACATCCTTTGAGAGGAAATCTACCAGTGGGATTTTGGATAATTCTTACAGATGGGGAACACCTACTGCAACTCACCCAAACCAGTTCTCTTGGTCTGAAGCTTTTCACATTCCCCTCCGAAAGGTCTCTGAAGCTGCCTGCTATGGAGAGTCCATTTCTTTAAGGTATCACTATCAAATTTGTCACCCTTCTCCCAACTCTGCGTCCATTTTATTTAGTTCCCATACTTTAAACATTGTCCGTCTTTAAACTTAAAAAGTTTAACTACATCCTTAAATTCTAATATGGCATGCTTGTTAGTCTGTCCAAATACACACGGCAATTCAAATTTTAGGAACGTAAATGAAATTTTTTCAAGTTCAATGACTAAACCAAAACAATATCCAAAGTATTAGGAGGACTATATTTATAATCTAACTTAATATCTTTTACACTATAATATCCATGCACTTTTCATCCACATCCCGCAAACTTGAAGAGTTTCAGTTCTTTTAAGACATCTTCACAAACAGTTAGGCTACAGAGTAAGTAATGACAGTTCGATATTCCAATAAACCAACATCAAACGGCCACATTTCTCCCACAATTGCACTACGTTACGAAGATGAGGAAAACCCATTACTCAAAACTCACTGACCTTATATCTTTGGACGCCAGGAAAGTGATGGAGGAACTGGCGAGCGCCATGTCGAAGCTAGCAAAGTCGCTGGCAGGAGTTTTGGTGGAGGGTCTGGGCCACCG
Organism: Momordica charantia; assembly: GCF_001995035.1. The sequence goes on from NW_019104551.1 coordinate 308,958, forward strand.
GAGGGAGGTGTTGGACGATATCTGCGACGAAAGCACGTGCTTCCTCCGGTTGAATCACTACCCGATCTGCCCATTTTCCGGCGAGGTTTCCGGGCTGGTGCCGCACACCGATAGCGATTTTCTGACCATTCTTCATCAAGATTGCGGCGGCGGGCTTCAGCTGATGAAAGGATCGGAATGGGTGGCAGTGAAACCCAATCCAGAAGCCCTCGTCGTCAACATTGGAGATCTTCTCCAGGTAAAAACTCCAATCTTTTGGACTGCATTTAGTATTTCATTCTTATACTATAAGATTTTAATATGGTTAACATAAAATCAACCTTTCACCCAGAGTAGCATAACTTAAATAGTTAATACACTTATTTCTTATTAGAAGGATGTGAGTTCAAATTTTCAACTCAAGAACTTAGTTTAATTAAGTTTTTAATTAAAAATTAAAAATTTAGTTTTTGAATGTCTAATATATTTGTGAAATTTAAAATTTATATCTATTTTCTTAAACTATTAATTTTTTATTTTTTAATTCATGAATTTATTAGACACAAAATTATTGACAGTTCAAAAAATTTTTTAGTACAACATGTATTAGTGAAGATTGAAATTCATAACTTTTTGATTGGAACTATATGTTTTACTTTATGCTTAGATTGGCAAAATTAAATGACTTGGTAGACAAAAATCGTCCTTACTCTACCAACATTACATGTTTTCATGAGCTAGTATTTTCTATTTGTTTGGACTATTCGGTTTAAAACCAAACCAAGTAACAAGTTGGAAAAAAGATGCAAGTTTTCACTTCATCGAGCTATAAGAACCAAATGGAAATCAATTTTATAATTTAACCCTTTTAAAAACAAATAAGTATACTCAAAAACTCAAAAAATATATATATTACATAAATGAAAATAAAAATATTGCTTACGCCCTTAAGATGCATGAAGCCAAACACTTACCCAACCCCTAACCACCATGATTATAAATAATGCATAGATCAATAAATAGACGTAATAGTTAATACCATTAAACATTTTAATTAAAAGCTCATTTTTGTCTCCATAGCTAAAATATTAAATTACATTTTCGACTTCAAAGCTTAAGATTCCAAAGTTGTTATTATTTTTAATTTAGGTTTTGCATTCTTTAAGACACTGTATAATGCATACATCACTTTTTAATTTTATTTAAAATGTCTTAAAAGTTCTATTTCGTCTCTAAGTACTTTAAATTTTTTTAATCAAGTCTCTAGTCTTGTAATAATAATATGAATAATACCTCACCAAATGGATTTTAATTTGATTTAAGTAGAGTTGGTTTAGGGAGGTTGGTCATCAACTTCTACATTTATATTATAAAATACATTGAAAGGAAGAAAAACCTAATAAAATCATAAATAGAAGTTCAACTAATATGACTTTTCTTAATATCTCACTTTTATTTATTTGGTTTAAATATTATTTTCATACTTTCAATTTGGTTCATTTTAATTTCTATATTTTTACCTGTTTGTTCATTTTAATTCTTATGCTCCCAAAGTTTGATTTTGCAATTTTAAAAACTGATCATTTTTATTAAGAGATTTCTATTATGTATAAAATTTGTGTTAAAAAATAAAGACTAAATTGATAATTTTTTAAAAAGTGCAAGAACTATAATGAATGTTTTGAAAATACAAGGACTACAATTAACAAATGTTAAATTTTGATCCTTTAAAATGATCATTATGGTTTATTCATTTTTACTTTTATCATATTTCTTTCAAATATAATTTTAACATGACATTTCTTTGACTAAATTTTTTCAAATGTAATCATAAATTTGTAGTAAAAGATTTCAACTGTGCATCAGATAGGAACTAAAACTAACATTTTGAAAGTAAACTATTTTTTAATGAAAATTCAATTCAACAACTTAACGACAAATAACATAAAATAAATCATTGCAAACAAAAGTCCAAGAAGCAAAATATTAAAAGAGCCAAAATAGGTGTTATACCTGCAGACTTTTAGAGTACTTGTGTGATATCTCCTCATTAACCTTCCAATTGATTCCATTGGTTTGGGTTTGGATCCACTAGAACAGAATCTTGTCCTAAAACCATTCAAATATTAGAACACACACTTTCTTTAGTATTTTTCTCATTCATTTCATCTTTATTTGTTTCTTGTCAAATATCTTCCTCCATAGAGGAAAAGAAATGGTAGAACATGATGCTACATTTACAAACTTACTTCATAAAATATGATAATGCACGATTAACTTCATGTTTTCTTCAAAACTCAGTCAACTTTTTGGATTTAGGATTTAAACCATAAGACATGTCCATTCTCCCATATCTACATCCATTTTTTTAGTATAACGACATGTGGGGTTGGGGATTCAACCATTCGACTTTTTGGTCGGAGATATATGTGCCTCTCATATCCACATCCATAACTTCTATAGCTTAATTATTAAAAACATTTATATATATATAAACCTAAGGTGGTGTCAAAAATGTGAGTTGAGAGTGATTATAGTATAGCAATTAGAAACTCACTAATACAATCGTCATGGACTGATAAGTTGAGCTGCAGGCTTGGAGCAGTGATACCTACAAGAGTGTGAAGCACAGGGTCGTGACGAATGCGATGCGGGAAAGATACTCGATAGCGTACTTCCTCTGCCCTTCGAATCAGTCTCGTATCGGGAGTTACAGACAGCCTTCACCTTATAGACACTTCACCTTTGCAGAATACAGGAGACAAGTCAGAGAAGATGTGGAGAAAACTGGCTACAAAGTAGGTCTTTCGAGATTTCGGATTTAAATTACAGCAACAAGAAGTAAAATATAAAATCAGTAGCAATACCAATTCAACTGAATCACAATAAGATGTAATTGTAATCGTGTCCCCAACAAACCACTGTTATATAAAATCAAAAGCAGTCTGTAAAACAAAGATACATGATATTACAAGTCTTTAAAGAAATCTTATTCGCGCAAAATTGTTCCTGATTTGGCATTGACTAGACTAGCCACTGATACGGGATATATCTATTTCCACGACGTAAAATTTCCAGAAAAAATTCTGATGGCCTAAGGGCTAAGCATGCTTTTTTGTTCTTTTTTTGGGTAAGAAACACTGCAGACAAACATCATTAAAGAGCAAAAAGGAGTATACAGGGTCGGGGAGCACAGTGCACACTACAAAAGCTCTTCCGTTTCTTATCAAAAAAGAAAAGGGAAGAAAGCTACAAAAACAAGGAGAAGAAGGTAGAAGAAGAAGAAGGAAAAAAAAGGACAGAAAAACAGAGAGAGAAGATCACACATCTCTCCTATCTTGGGACTAAAGACAATACCCCAAACAGGGTCAAATTTTTCTCCTAGTAAGTGGCGTTAGGGAGGGAGGGAGGATTAACACTAAGGATTCCAACTCACTTTCTAAAGAGAAACATTAAATTTAGATAACTCAAATGCTACCCTCCACTCCAGTCTTTTGTTTGCTCATTCAAAATTCTGTTACTCCGTTCCAGCCAAATACACCAAAGAGTTAATTTCAAACCACAAGTCCAAACTTCTTTGCTTTCCTCTTGATAGGATGACTACAAAGCATATGAAAGACAATGTCTTCCAACATTGAAAATTCCAAGATATAAAAAAGATTTGTAGAAGAGATTTGGTGGAGCTTTTTCCATGGTCTTGGCTTATCGTGCTATTTTGGAAGTTCTTCCTCCTTTCCAAAACTAAGGGAAGTTTTTGTAGACGAGACAGCTTCTAAGCAATTTTATGAAATATCCAAGTAAAAGGTGACAGGAGAGTTGATTCTCAAGGATGTACAGGAATCTTGGAGTTTGCTGGAATTTGGCCACTTCTAATACATCCATCTAGGCCATTGGGTCTACATTTTTTTTGTGATATTCCTCCTTTTGCGACTTGTAATTTTTTGGTAGCTCTCCTTTTACTTGGGTCTATATTTTTGTATGGCCCTTTTATTTTTCTTTTATTTTTTGCAATCTTTTTTCTTGTTAACTAAAGCGGTTTTTATACTTGAAAAAACACCTTAAACATGCATAAAAACAGTAAAAGATAAGCCATAAGTAAACAACAGCCCGACAAGTGTTGCATCCAAAATAATTAGAGGTAAAATAGTGAAAGATATATACCTCAGATACATCATCTGGATGATATCAGTTAAGACGAAACAGCTGTAGGGATCAGATCAGCCACCTTGTAGTCCAATGTTCCTGGATCCAGAAACATCTTGACATATCTACTCCGTCTTGAGACATCGCTGTGACAGATTTATATGTTTTATTTAGCCAAGAAATATTGCTACCTTATCTTTCAAGCTGCTCTTCTTCTTCATTACTGAGACCACTTCTCCAACATTATCATTATGCCTTTGACTTTGACTTTGACTTTTCAAGTCACAAGCAAATTGTATGTCCTTTGTAACAAATTTGGATTGCTCGTTGTCTGAGGACTTCTTAAGCAAAGGACCCAGAAATAAATCCAGCATGTCCTTTGCAGGATCTCCTGTTCTCCTGACACCTACATCAACCTTTTCACAATCTGAAATTACAGTTGAATCACAAGAAACTGCAGGTTTAAAGTTCAATGAACTCTGCTCACTGTCGTTATTAGTAATAAAAGATCCGTCTGATTGATTCCTGGTGTAGCTCGTTGTTTGATTTAAGCTACTAGATTCAGGTTCTCCATATAATTTGTGTTTACCAGCCCTATCCTCATCAGCTTCAACATACTGCATGCAAATGAAAATAATTATATTCCTGAAAATTAATGCATAATAGTTGTACGAGGGAGTAAATCCACCAAACATTCAACTATCTGTCATTTTCTGATCATACCAATAATGTTAGGCATAAACGTAGGATAAATCGATTACTACTTCATGGGATTGAAACAAAATAAAATGTCTTTGCTATGTAGGAGAGGGTAAACGACCTCTTTTGCAATGACCATCAGATCTTCCACTGTCAATTCTGTATCATCATCACCCTGAAGTTGGACTTCGACATCTAAATTACTTCCAGAGCCCGATTTCTTCAGCCTTTTTCTTTTTTTCAAAGAAGAATCCAGCGGCTTCCTTCCAAGTCTATTTGATTTCTTTGCTGGGACTACCTCAGGGTCATCAGTATTCTCAGCCTTGTCAATTTTACTTGAATTTCTCTTCCTTCCCTTTCTTTTCTTAGATTCACACTCTGGGACGCACAAATCTTCCACCAAAATTTCTGTCTCTGGGCGCAACACAGATTTCGGAGGACACCAAACCGAATCTGCTTCCTTAGTTAGGGAGGCCAGAAAGTCAAGTTGTTCATCTAGATGCTCCTTCTTGTTATCTACATCATTAGGTCGTGGTACTTGGTCATCAGCTCGAGCTCCCAGCATCCACTGCGGTAGACGACGTCCAATTCCTCCATCAGAAGCAACTCTCACCATTTCTTTCTACCTGATGTTATCCTAAACCACTGATACGGACTGTTTGATGCAATATATACGCATACATACATACATATACATAAATCAGTATAACTCCGAGGGCTAACTTCAAACAAAAACGTAGACGTGAAACCTCTTAGAACCAGAAAAAGATATCAAACGTAACGTGCAAGAGATTGCAACAGATACAGACTTTCCCCATTGCTATAACGGGAAAAAATTTCAGACTTCCAGTCCTCTGATTCCCCCATCGAAGTAAGCACTGGGAATCAACAAGTGCTAAAGTTGAGATATTACATGGGTGAGGATAAAGATAATAGCCCTCATATCAACTTAATCGGTAATTGCCTCGAAATATAAAGAATTATACAATTCAGATATCCGTTACACTAAAATTCAAGGATCAAATATTTCAAAGATGGAAAAACCCTTTACGTCCGTCAAATTTCGTAAACTGAAACATCAGAATTCAATCATATTTCAAGAGACCCAATCAAATATCGAAGTGGGGAAGAGAATCAACTGACCTACGAGGTTTGACAAGCTTTCGTGATCTGTTTCGGAAATGGCGACGGAGAACGCCGAATCACCGATTCACAAGGAACCATTGCCCTTTGGTTATCATGAGAAGCCCCCCAACTTTGCTTTCAAATTTAAAAATATGTAATATTTATAATATTTAACCAAAAAAAGGTTAAATTACCCAATTGGTAACTAGAAGGTTTTATTTTTTTAAATACGACAAACATTGAAAGTTTAATTTTCACCATTGAAAAATTTTAAAGAATAAACTAATAATAGTTTATACATAAGTTTGAGAGTTTGATTTTTAGCATTGAAAATTGATTTCAAATTTTTTACTTATAAAAGTTTATTGGGGTGTTTGGTTTTCCGTTTTCAAAACAGGGAGTAGGATTTGTTAAGACAAACTAATATTTGTTTTACAGTTTTATAAACCCGAGTTTGTTACAGTAAATACTATTCACCCTAGGTTTACTGCAGTAAATACTATTTCACCCCATTGCTACAATAATTTATTTCTATCCTAAGTTGCTACAATGTATATTTTGTCTTTATTCTCTCTTCTAAAATGCATTAGTTTTTTAATTGAATATATCAAATAAATGAAGAAATTAATTAATTATAATTATAATTATAAATAAGTAAATCGATTTAATTAAAATTATATGTAATAAATAATTAATCCAACAATTTTTTCTCTAGTTTTTTCTAAATCATCCAAGAAAAATCTAATTTTTTTTATCTTGGTATCTATTTCTAGCTGTTTTTTTTTCATTTTATATAGTTCATTTTGTAACTACCATTTTTATTTACTTTTTGATATCACTGTCGCATTTGTAAAAGACATTATAATTTTATATAATTATTTATTTTAATTTTATATCTTCTTTTTAACTTATGAAAGTTAATAGTTTTTAAACAAATATTATTTAAAAGGTTTTTACTTTGCAATAAAATGTAATTTTCAAATAAAAATAAGTTAAATTTAATAGTAACGTTGATGATAATTGAGTAATCAATTTTTTTAGAATAATTAAGTAACCAAATTTACTTAAGATAGTAAATAGTGAAAAATTAAATAAATTGTTGATAACATTTTCTCTACGGTAAAATTTTTATGTCTAATGAATTTGTATACTCTTATTTAAACTTTGATAAATACTTCAAAAGTATTTTCATAGATAATTGAAAATTTTAAAAATTAATCATTGGAAAAAAATTGGAGGGACAAATGTATTAAAAATATTTTATATATCCTTAAAATAATATTTCCTAATTTCATAAGAAAATTTACTTATTTAACATAAAAGTCAAATAATTTTATTTTAATTAAATAATTAGTTTATAAATTATATTTTTTTAAAAGAAAATTAAAACTTAACCGATCAAACACAAGTTTAATAAAGCTAGTTTAACAAAATAGAAAACACAAACTTAACAAACCCAGACCTAACACCAACCAAACACAGACTTACCACATGGCAAAACAGCGAACCAACACACCCTCTAAAGGTTTAATATTTACTTGTGAAAGTTTAGTGCTAATTTTTTCGGGTTTTTGGGCTGAGTAGCCCTTTTTAAGGGCCTACTTTGAAATATGTATCAACCCCTAAAACGTATGTTTTCTGAACATTTGTTGACATCATCAAATAAATCAAATGACCATTAATGCCCCTCTACTACTTGAGTTAAATTTTTTACTTTCCCTCCCTATTTTTGGTTTTTGGTTTGAATATGATTTTCACTCTCCTCTCTTTCTTCTCGTTCTCATCTTATTCTATCCCTCATCTCTCTTCGTGTTCATTCTCTCTCTTCCCTCTCCCTCGAATTTTCTCAATCTTCAACGAAGAAATGAAAGAAACAGCCTTTTTCACCGTTCGAAGAAAATCGCAAGCGTAAAGTAGATCTGATTCTCTCATTCGTCCTAAATCTGAAGCCTCCTTCATGTTCAAATCTCAAATAAATCTCCCCCTCTTCTTCGCCATTTCACGATGGGCTGTTCACAATCTAGGATCGAAAACAAGAGGTGATTTCCCGATGTAAGGATCGAAAATTATTTATGAAAGAGGTAACCGCCGCCCGGAATGCCTTCGCGGAGAGAACAAGAAAACGAGAAGAGAGAGAAAACGAGAAAGAGAGAGAGAACAAGAAAGAGAACGAGAGACAGAGCAAGAAAGAGAACGAGAGAGGAGAGAGATCAAGAAAGAGAGAGAGACAGAGCGAGAAAGAGAAAGAGAAAGGAGACCGAGTGAGAAAGAGAACGAGAGAGCGAGAGATAAAGCGAGAAAGAGAACGTGAGAGGAGGGACTGAGAGAGCGAGAAAGAGAGCGTGAAAGAGGGATAAAAAAAAAAGAATCCTGATTTCAATTGAAGCAAGGTCGTTTTTGGTAAAGAATCTAATCCTGTTTGGGTGGAAATTTTTGGAAATAAAATTGGGATATAATTCAAATTTGACTGCTTAATTTTGGAAACGAGTGAAATAATTGATGTTTTTAATACGTTTTCAAAAGTTTACAAAAGGATATGTCAAAATAAAAAATAGAGAATCATATCCTATTCAATTATTTATTTATTCTTGTTATGTTTTTTTTCCCTGTAATTAGCACTAATTTGATTTAATTATTCTATTTTGATCCTTTCCTTATTTATTTAAATCAATTTTAATTTTACTAATCATGTATTTATGATTTAGTGTGGGTAGGATTATTTTTCCTCTAGGATTTTCTTTTCTTAACATATTTAGGATTTAGATTTTTATTTTTATTTTTTTCAACAATAACAATGAAATACTATAGGAAGGGCTTATAATTTTAGGATTTAGGATATTTTTTTCTATATATTTATATTTAAGATCTACTAGATTTTAAATGATTAAAAGTTTGACGGGTTAGGTTTTTTACATTTTTATGTTCTACTATAAATATTAAGAAAATAAATTCTTACCAAATGTAATAGATTTAATTTACATACAAATATGGAAAAGAAAACAATAAACTCCTAAACTCTAAACCGTATAAAATCTCAAAAAAAAAAAAACTGTATAAAATCTAATAGATTTTAAATACATGTATTAATTAAAAAAACTAAATTCTAGGAAAATAAAATCTTAAACCCTAAAACCAATAAAATCTAATAAATTCTATTTTTCAAAAAAAAATTTCAATAATAATATATATGGAAATAGAAATCCTAAAATCTGATTTATTAAACAGATCCATCATTTTAGTTTTCAGGATTCTTTTTTTTTCCTCCCTCTTTCACGCTCTCTATCTCTTTCTCGCTCTCTCTCCTCTCTCGCTCTCTTTCTTGATCTCTCTCATCTCTCGTTCTTTTTTTCGATTTCTCTCCTCTCTCGATCTCTCTCCTCTCTTGTTCTCTTTCTCGTTCTCTCTCTGTTCTCGTTTTCTCTCTCTCTCTCCTCGTTTTCTTGTTCTTTCCACGAAGGCATTCCGGACAGTGATGACGTCTTTCATAAACAATTTTCAATCCTTACATCGAAAAACCACCTCATGTTTTCGATCTTGGATTGTGAACAACTAATCGTGAAATGGCGAAGAAGAGGGGGAGATTTCTCTGAGATTTGAACATGAAGGAGGCTTCAGATTTAAGACGAATGAGAGAATCAAATCTACTTTACACTTGCAATGTTCTTCGAATGGAGGAAAAAACGAGGTAGTTTCTTTCATTTCTTGGTTGAAGATAGAGAAAATTTGAGGAGAGAGAAGAGAGAGAAGGAACACGAAGAGAGATGAGGGAGAGAAGAAGATGAAGAAGGAGAAGAAAGAGAAGGAGAGAGAAAATTATATTCAAATGAAAAATAGGGAGGGAAAGTAAAATTTTAACTAAGTAGTGGAGGGGCATTAATCGTTATTTGATTTATTTAATGATGTCAGCAAATATTTAGAAAACATACATTTTAGGGCTTGAAACATATTTCAAAGTCGGCCTTTTAAAAAAAGGGCTACTCAACCTAAAACCTCAATTTTTTCTCTATGAAAGTTTTAGAGTTTAATTTTTTACGCTTGAAAGTTAAGGGGTGACATTGTAATGCCTACCATCTCTAGAGGTGGTTTATGCAACTCCTCTTTAATATAAAAATATATGCTTTTATATTTTTAAATAAATAAAGATAATAATATTTTTTCGCAAAAGTATTATATATATAGAAAAAACACTTTGTCAATATCAAGACTCAACCCCTCTAGAAAGATTTACATCACGAGGCAAGATCATGTAAGACAAAAATTGAATGGATTACATACCTCCAGCCATATCAATTAAATTTGGAAAACAAGAAAAGAATATCTGACACCGTTATTAGCCTATCCAATGCTTTAATTCATACCATGATGGAAAACATAGACTTCTTTTTGTTTTTAGGCTAGAGATCTTAGTTTTTCTATAAAATCTCTCTATACATTCTTCTTCCATCGAGAAGAATACAATGAAATAAAAATGATTTAAAAAAATAACCACCCATAACTTGATATTTTGGTTGGTGGGCCACTAAGGGTTTAACTCCACGATAGGGGTGTCACACAACTAAAACTCAATTAAGAATTTTTCCCCATGTGTTTCATAAGGAATGCACTTTAGTTCAACCTTCACTCATTTGCCCAGATCAGAGACACGATAGGAAGAACACAACATGTTTAGAAACACACGGCAAACGCAACACAAGTCTTGATGTGGCAAACGACCCCCACTTTTCTTACCTTTTCATTATTGCACACTTTGAATTAAGAATACACTTGTGGGTGGAGTGGGGTGATTGGACCAATCCCAACTTATCCCTTTTATAAGATAATTACTCTTGTCCACTGAGTCACATAAACTCTCCCTTTTACAAATTTTATGCATTCTTAAACTTAACAAGCTAACTTCCCTAATTTTAGGAACCACTTAGTCTTAGTCCCCAAGTATCTTAACCACCTATTTAAAAAATAGCATATTTGGACCCAGTCTCAAGGAAGACTTTTACAAATTCAATGCCAAGCCTTACACCTCAAGTTTAGAACTTCTATTTAAGAAGTCCAATACATAAGGGTGTTTCATGTGTGTTGCTTGCGCATAGCCTTGCGCCTGCATCCGCGTGCCTGCCCCTATCCCGCACGTGCACACGCCTCTCCCTACGTCTGGTGCTTACTGGGCGAGCGTCTGCATAAGCGCACCATCCGCCCATGACGTCTGCTTATATCAAACTTGTGCGTGTCTATCTACTTGCATGCATCCGTCAGTGTGCTTGTTGTCCTGCTATCACGCACGCCCCCTACGTGCACGCCATTAGCTGCCTTGGCCACGGCTGGCCGCATGTCTATGTCATATGAACCTGTTGCCTAGCGCTTGTGTGCATAAAAGACTACACGCCAGCGTACGTCTTGCTTCTGTCATTGCCAATACGCGCATCACTT
>NW_019104551.1:322979-340151 GCF_001995035.1 Momordica charantia
TTAAATATAAAAAAGCTTATATAAACTTAAAAGATTTTCTTTCCTTTTTTTTTAACAAAAACCTAGCTTATTTTATTAAAAAAAAACGTTTTTTCCTTATTTGACAAAAACTCTCTTCAAAATAAAATCTTTATCTTATTTTAAAGAAAAACGTTTTACCAAAGCATTTTTCCTTATTTTAAAAAAATTCAACCCTTTCTTTTTTATCTTAAAACAAAATCATTTTCCTTGTTGGAAATAAACTTCAATTTTCTTTTCTTTCCTTTTTTTTTAGAAACAAAATCCACCTTGGGGGTCGTCGGAATCTATGGTAAATGCCAGAGGTAGTCACCAGGGTCGTGCCATTGTCGGAGTGGGTACCGTTAGAATCTGATATGTCTCGTCGGAGTTCGTGGAGATCGCACTATCGGTTGCGTACTTTTCAGGTGGTGTTGCCGAAGTTGCAAGTGTTGTGGGTCGTGAAGAAACGCTGGGGGTACGGATCTGCAAAGCTTCGCACCGGAGGTGTTGTCCCGAGTGAGCCGCCGAAAATTGGAACTACACGTGGTTGCGCTGGAGGTCTATGAAGTCGTTGGAACTGCTGGATCTGTTCACTAGATTTGCTGCAATCGTTCGCCGAATCTACCGTGCTAGAGCTTGTGCATCCGTTGCCGCTCACGCCATCGCTGGAGGTTTGTTGCCATAGTATGAGTGGGTGAGTTTGGGAAAGAGAGATTGAGAATGATAAGGAAGAAGGAGAAAAGGCAAGGTTGAAGACAGAGAATCAAAAAGGAAGGAGAAAAGAAAAAATAAAAAGAAATAATTAATGGGTGTTTAAAGGAGAGAATGTGAGCTTTCCTAACTAAAAACAAAATTTTAAATCTACAAGTTTTTTCTCTATTGTGTTCTGTCTATTGCAGCCCTCTTAAATACATAGAAATATAACGGTAAAAAAAATAAGAGTCAAAAGAAAAAGAGAGAAAAAGGAGGGAGGAGAAGAAGGAAAGGATTCCAGGTGTGGAGCTTTTGACGAAGGAGGGGAGAATCTTTCAAAACACAAATAAAAATATAATAAATAAAATAAAATCTTTTTATAAAAAAACAAATTCTTTAAAATAAAATCTAATTGATTTAATAAAACCCTTTCCTCCCCATTTTAATAAAAACAAATCTTTTAACAAAATCTAACTTACTTTAGCTTATAAAAATAATAAAACTAAACAAAATAAAATAAGATATAAAATAATAGATAAATAATAATAATAATAACAACAACAACAAAAATTAAAATTAAAATTAAGTCGAATCAAATACGATGTCCACAGCTTGCTCCCTTTTTGTATCATTGTAGAACTAAGAGGGTAGACAAAGGCAAAAAGACAAAGTATTGGAAAAGGGAAATTTTTTCAAAGAAGCAGGAACGACAGACCTTGCTTGACAGGCTTGACCACGATCCTTGATCGGGTTCGATTTAACACATAAGAAAAATAGAGGTATTGGACCTGGCTTGACACAAACTTCAACCACGATCTTTGATCGAGTTCGATTTAACCCTCGTGAAATTAAAAGGCAATGGACCTAACTTGTCACAGAATTCGACCATGATCTTTGATCAGGTTCGATTTAACCAACGAGAAATTGAAAGGTGGCGGACCTGGCTTGACACAAGCTTCGACCACGATCTTTAATCGGGTTGATTTAACCAACGATAAAATAAAACACAACGGACCTGTCTTGACACAGGCTTCGACCAATCTTCGATTTGGTTCAATTTAACCAACTGAAAATTAAAAGGCAACAAACCTGGCTTGATACAGGCTTTGACCATGATCTTTAATCAAGTTCGATTTAACCAACGGAAAATTGAAATGCGATGGACCTAGTGTGACACAGGCTTCGGCCACGATTTTTTATTAGGTTCGATTTAACCAACATAAAATTAAAGGCAAAGGACCTGATTTGACACAAGCTTCGACCACGATCTTTGATCGGGTGCGATTTAACCAACGAGAAATAAAAATACTTGCTCGAGTAAAATGAACCATCATGAAATTTCTTGCCCTAGGACTTCTTGGAGACTTCTTCAAGGAAAATGCATGAAACGATGTATGAATTGTGTGCTCGACACATGATTATAATGAAAATTTTATTTGGGATGCAAAAGATATAGTGAAATCACCTGCTTTTGTAATATAACCTTATGATTATCCAGATAACCTGATCATCGCATTTGCTTTTCTTCAAAACCTCTTTAATTGGGTCAAGAGTGCATAGAACAAATTGAGACTTGGCCATCAAACATTCCTTAAATAGGCGAAAATGTTATGACGACTTTGCCCCCGATGACTTTATGATGCCTTTTTGCCCCAATGGTTCTTAGAGAACAAATATCCTTATCTCTAGACTTCTCGTGTCCCTATGTTTGATTTTAAGTAACACGTTTCATTGGATGTAAGCAACTACCATCATTCATAAGTAGAAAGAGATGAATAGAGAATAGACTTTATAAAGAGTATTTCCAATTATGACAAGGGACACGTATCTCAAAGATGTTCAAATTTATAGGCTATAATAGAGAGTGAGACACAAATTGTCTTTCAAGCAAAATACTTAGATTAAAGTGAAACTTTTCGAAATACATAGGAAATTATGCGTAATACTTTCGAACATGATCTAATTGACTGGATTTGATAGCTCGCTGTCATCCATGTTGGCTAGAACTAGTGCTCCTCGGGAGAAAGCCTTTTTCACCACAAATGGTCATTCATAATTCGGAGTCCATTTGCCTCGATGATCTTTCTATAATGGAAAGATTTTTTTTTTAGAACCAAATCTCTCTTTCTAAGCCTTCTTAGGCGCACTTTCTTGTCATAGGCTTTCATCATTCTTCTTTGATAAAGTTGTGTTGGATGTGTTGCCCTAAACTCGTAGTTTGTAATTATGTAAAAACAAATTTGTATTCAATAAAGTAATGTTCAATCAAATTGTTGTTGAATTTATAACATTGTATTGTCCAAATCCAATAAACTAAACATCTAAGATTATTATCTTGTAACGGAGAAAGTATATAATATTGGGTATATATGTAATATACCCTCGATATACAAGTGTATATATTTAATAGTCAATCTTTAGATGTAACACCGTTGACTAATAGATTGCTATTTTATAGGATGGCTGGACAACTCATTCTCAATCCTGAGTGAGTTATGGACTTCTGCTCATCAGGGCTAGTCTTTTGATTTGTATGGGTGAGAGTGACCCAAGTCGCCGACTCAACATTCCTACCATTTTGGGGACAAGACTAAGTGGGGAGCTGGGAACATAGCACAAGATGGAATTCACTCTTTCCCAATTTTAGGGAAGTAGATGGGTGTTCTCTTAAGTGCTAACTTCGGGACCTGAACAAAGGCCCCCACTCTTTCACTGGTCTGAGAGGGACTTCCAATTATTGGTTGGACCATAACTGAGTTGTTCATTAGAGGAGTAGTGGTATTTAAGGAGCAAGATGTAACTCGGGAGTAAAATGATAATTTGACCCAGCTAGTGATGAGGTGGGGAATGGCAAGTGAGGGGTAAAACGATAAAGGTAATTAGATTAATATTACCACTCCCCTCAATATTTGGTGGGGAGTGGCAAGTGATAAGGTGTGGGTAACTTCCTCACCACATCGTTAAAAGAGATGTAGAATGGTTCTGCATCCCTCTAGATTCTCCTGCAAAAATTAAATTTTCTTCCAAACTCTCAAGTTTCTCCATTGCTTTCAAAACCAGAAAAGGTTCCCACAAACCATTCCTCATTGGAAATATAGCAGGGAAGGCTCTTGTGGTGCTATCGATTGGATTGATAGAGAAGAAAAGCTTCAAAGGTAAATACCAATTCTTTCATGTTTTTTGTTTTACTGTGTTGTCTTTCTTCTCCTTTCAATTCATGAACACAATCCTCGTTTCCGCTTCAGGATTAACATCCCATCAAGTTGTCCTCTGCATAATACCGTCAACCTCTTTTCTTCTACAAAATTTAGCTGCTCAGAACGCCTTTGGACCCATTCAACCTCTTGTAACTTAGCTTCCATG
The DNA here is from genome assembly GCF_001995035.1 of Momordica charantia. Next base: position 327,036 of record NW_019104551.1, read on the forward strand.
TAACTCTCAATGTTGGAATTTCTACTTCAATGGGAAGAACAACTTCCATACCACAAACTAATGAAAATGGGTTGCCCAATTGAAGTACGGATTGAGGTGCGATAACCATGTAAGACGAATGGAAGCATTTCATACCAATCCCTGTAAGTTACAGTCATCTTTTCAACGATTCTTTTTATGTTTTTGTTGGTGGCTTCCACTGCATCATTCATCTTGGGTCGATAAGGGTTGAATTGAGATGCTTGATCTTAAACTGCTCATAGAGCTCGCTCATCAATTTGTTGTTCAAATTCCTTGCATTATCAGAAATTATGGTTTCATAAAGACCATAACGACAAATAATTTCTCAATGAATTTTACTACAACTTCTTTTGTCACATCTCGGTAAAAAGATGCTTCTACCTACTTAGTAAAATAATCAATGACTACAAAAATAAATCGGTGTCCATTTGATGCTTTAGGTTCAATAGGACCTATCACGTCCATGCCCCACATAGAGAAGGGCCAAAGAGCTGGCAAAGTATGCAAATGAGAAGCATGAGCATGAGTCTTGTTTGAATAAATTTGACATTTCTGACATTTTCTTGCATAGTTGATACAATCTGTCTCCCTAATCAACCAGTAATAGCATGCTCTTAAAATTTGTCTAGCCATCATATGCCCATTTGCATGAGTGTCATAAACTCCTTCATGGATTTCCTCCAAAATTTGTCTAGCCACCATATGCCCATTGTCATTTTCTGAAGCATTGGGTGGATATTATTTGCTCTTGATATATTGTTTGATGTCATGAAACTAGGGTTGTCATCGGGTTCTTCCTCAATGCTCATACAAAAAGCTGGGATATCTCTCCTTTCAATTTTAATCGGACGAATCTCATTAAGTTCAAAATTGAACATGACTACTAATGTGGCCAATGCATATGCTATTTGATTATTTTCTCTTGTCAAATAATCGAATGAGATTTCAGCAAACTCTTGTGACAATTCTGTTATGAGTTGTTTGTAAGGCAACAACTCAGTGTTTCTTGTTTTCCATTCTCCTCTTAACTGATGAATTACTAGCATAGAACCTCCAAAACTTTGAGTTATTTAACCTTCATATCAATAGCAGCTTGGACACCAATGGAGCATGTCTCATACTCAACCATATTATGCGTGCAGTCAAAACATAACCTGGCGGTTAGAAGGTAGAGATCCCCTTTGGGTGATATCAATATAGCCCCTATCCCATGACCTCTGCACCATCAAACATCATGGTCCAAGTTTGTGGGTCTAAACTTTCCTCACTTGTAGTTATGGTGGAGATATACTCATATGGAAAGTCGAACTTCACCGGTTCATAGTCATTTATAGGTTGTTAAGCTAGGCAGTGGGCCAGAGCACTCCCTTTAATGGCCTTTTAAGTCACATAGACAATATCGTATTCGGAACCTGCCACCTTGCAATTCGACTGAAGAGAGATAGCTTTTAAAAAATGTACTTTATGGGGTTGATAACTCTTCAAAAGAGAGTTATTTGTGCAAGAATTTCATATAAATAGCTATGGATAGCCACACTAACACCCAATCTACACTGATTTTGTGCCAAGAATGTTATAAATTCACCATCCTTGCCTTAGTAGATAATGTTGAGAGTTATGAAGAATAACCTAATTTTAAATGTTTTGATGCAGCATCGAAATAAAAAATGCAGAAAAGACAGTGCTGACAGTGACAAATTTTTTACCCGAGAAATTACTGCAGTAAAATGCAGATTCACCTGATTTTCTAAGTTGGGGCCCACTTTATCGTTTGTGTTGCCCTAAAATCAAGGATGGGTATAAAAGTAACATTTCAATGTTGCCTCCATTGGATTCTTCATCAAACCCTAGAGAGAATAAGACAAGAGAAGGAGGAAGACACTTGAAGAGGAACCCGAAGAAGACAACAAGGGGAGTGAATGGCTGTTGTTTTTCCTCATTTTCTTCTTCTTTTGTACTATTTAGTGCACAAGTTTTGTATTTTCTCCTTCGCTTTTCTTGTATGACATTCCGTAGCTAAGTTTATTGTAAGGGGGAGGATGTTGTGAACTTATTCTGGGGCTGTAAACTTTGCTTAGGCTTTGATGATGATATATATACTGAGTTGAAGTTATTTTTAACGTTTGATTTTCAATGTGTTTAGCCAACATATTGAAATACCTCTTTATTAGCTCCTAGAAAGTTGTAATAAGGAGTGTTTGGCTTCAACTCGTGCTAGATCTACTTGAGTTTAGAGCGTGGGTACTTAGGAATAAGGCTCACCTAGTAAGACTATAAACTGTGCTGATATGCTGTCATGTTTGCCCTAAAACGTAATAGCCGAAAATCTGGGAAATCTAGGAAGATTCCATGTCTGTTTGGCCAGTATATTATATCGTTAATGTTGTAGCATTGTTTACGTGAGCCCAGAAGAAGTCACATAAATTCTTCCCCTTACTCTTGTTACATTAGTAGTTAACCTCCATTAAAGCCCATTTTGCTCTATAACCATACTGATTTTAATTGTTTTCTTACTCAGTGAAATTTTTTTTTTTTGCACTATTTCGTTTTAGTTTCACGACTCAATTTGAAATGATCCATTTTGTATAATACAACATGTATTGTCTTAGACGTTTGACAGCCCAAGTTAGAGCACAAGTTTTTTCTACTTGAGAGTATCTAGCCTCACAATCGATGAACTTCTTACTTAAATAATATATGACCTGTTCTTTTCTGCCTGAATCATCCTGCTGCCCCAGTACACATTCCATTGATTTTTCAGTCACTGTGAGATATAAAATAAGAAGTCGTCCTGGAGTTTGTGGCACACAAATTGGAGGGTCCTGCAAATACTGCTTAATATTGTCGAATGCTACCTGACAGCCCTCACTCCAAACCTCATCATTATTCTTGCGAAGCAATTTAAAGATGGGTTCGCAAGTTGCTGTTACGTGAGATATGAACCTTGCGATGTAATTGAGTCGTCCTAGGAACCCTCTAACTTCTTTCTAGATCTGTGGAGGTGACATCTCTAAGATTGCTTTGACTTTATCCTGGTCAACTTTAATGTATTCTTGGCTTTACAAAGCCAGAAGTTTTCCAATGGTTGCCCCAAATATGCGTTTATTTGTATTGAGTTTCAATTTGAACTTCTTCAATTGATCAAATAGCTTTCTTAAAATAGTTGTGTGCTCCTCATCTTGTTTTGACTTGGCAATCATATCATCCACGTAAACTTCAATTTCTTTGTGCATCAAGTCATGAAAGAGGGTAACCATGGCACGCTGGTAGGTTGCCCCGACGTTTTTAGCCCGAACGACATAACTTTGTAGCAGAAAGTTCCTCACAGCTTAATGAATGTGGTTTTTCCACGATCCTCAGGTGCCATCTTGATTTGATTGTATCGTGAGAACCCATCCACAAAGAAGAAGATTAAGAATCGAATAGTATTATCTACCAACACATCGATATGAGGAAGCGGGAAGTTGTCTTTTGAACTTGCACCATTCAAGTTTTTATAATCCACACACATTCTTACTTGTCCATTTCTCTTTGGTACGGTGACAATGTTCGCCACCCACTCAGGGTAATTAGATACCGTAAGGAACCTTACATCAACTAAGTTTGTTTACGCACCCCCTTATTATTCTGCTGCCCTTGAGTATAAAAGGTGTTCTGCTAGTGACCCATAGGTTGGAAATTCTGACTTGGCAGGGGTTGGAAATTTTGAGAGGCAGAGTACTGAAAGGTTGCATTGTTTACATAGGGTTGATTATACCCGTATGGCGTTGGGTAATAATATGGAGAGTATCGCGGTGTCCTACCATACGGTTGCTGCTTCCAAGAGAGTCGTTCTCCTCCTACCATTTGCACCTCGCTTTCCTTCTTCTTCGAAGAACTTGCTTTCTTCGTGGTTGATGACTCATCGACAGTACTAGTTATCCGAAAGGATGTTTTAGGGTATTGATGAACATGGCTGATAGCTCCTTATTTGTTAAAGGAGGTTGGACATGATCTGCCGTATCCCTCCACCTTTAAGCACACTCCTTAAAGCTCTTTGTACTTTTCTTTTCCATCCTCTGCAAATCCAAGCGATCTAGAGTCATATCTATATTATGCTTATGTTGTTTTAGGAAGGAATCAGTCAGATACTTCTAGAGTCAACATGAGAGCTATCCAACTGCATGTACCAATGAGACGCTGGACCAAAAAAACTGTTTTGAAAACAGTGTATAAGCAATTTGTCATTTTGAATGTACGCTGCCATCTTTCTGCGGTACATTATGAGATGGTTCTTAGGACAATACGAACCATCGTATTTCTCAAATTTTGGCACCATGAATTTCGGAGGAATGCCTAACCCAGACACCAAGCACAATTGAGAAGCATCAATGTTGCCATAAACGTCTGTTCCCTCGACTGTTCTTAATCTTTCCTCCAGCACTTTGAGCTTCTCATTATTAGGGGCATTTTGCCCTTCCGGGTACTTTTCCGCCGGGGTATCACCAAGATTAGGAACTGTAGGTGGTGCCACGACCTGCTCGGGCTCTTGAAAGATGATGTTGGTTAGGACTTGCTGAGCTCCTTTAACAAAAGGATGCAAATACTAACCAACTAGAATATCATACAGAGCATTATACGACGTATACTGTGGCATAAAGCCCTCTACTACTAGCCTAAGAGGTGGACCAAACCCAGTGGATAAGGCGGGGTTTCTTGCGGGTCATGGACGGGATTGCTAGATGTAGCGAGATCCGCAACTATCTTGCCTTTTTCTAGCGCGAGGAAGATTACATCTAACTTTTCTCGTAGTTCCTCAATGCCTTTCCTTGTTTTCTCTTACTCAGCTTTTTGATCTTCCATTATTAAACCTCGCCCTATGTCTGGTACAGTAAGTGCAATGCGGTGACAGTGACCGAGCTATCTTGAACAATTTTTTTTAATAGAAAACAAGATGAGAGAGAAATATAAATCGTGAATAAATAAGCTCGTGAATTTATTATAAATAGGGTAAATAAATAAATATTACAAGAAATAACTCGAAAGAAAAAAATTTGCCAAGTTTTAACCACAAAGCTTAAAAATCATTAAATTGGAAATAGATTAAAGTAGAGTATCAATAAAACTGTCCTTAATGCTCTAGATCTCATCGAAGTTTGCTAAGGGATTTGAGCATTTTTTTTCGGGACGCCTAATTGACTACTGTTTCAAAGTTCCTCATGTGCTTTGGAACGGTGCTATAACATTCTCCAATGAGGCGTCGCCATGAATACATTGCAGCTTTCTAACCATTAGCGGATAGTTTCTTGGTTTTCCACTTTCCATTATTGGGTTGGAGTTTTGATAGAAGTCATGCTTTAATTTATTGCCAATATTTATTGATTTAAGACTTAGTCAAATTTTGTACCATTTGTGAAAATTACTTTAAAGGAAAAAAAAGGAAATTTTGTGAAACTTTTTAGAGAAAATAATAATAATAAAATAGGATGAGGAAAATCAAAAAGTTAAAGCTAATGCAAATGCAATGAGACTTTCTTTTAATGCAATGAGATCTCATTTTTTAATGCAATAAGACTCCTTTTTTCATGCTATGAGACCTTTTTTTTTTAATGCAATGAGACCCTTTTTTAATGTAACGAGACTCTCTTTATTCACCAATGAGAAGAAAAATAAATAAAGTGAGGAAAATTTTTATGTTAGTGCTAAAATGAGTGTAAAGTTAATGCCTACGCAACCTAAGAGGAAAACGGCCCCCAAATCTTCCATACGCTCACGTAGTATGGCCAACTTCAGTGGAGAATTTCATGCACCTGCACGGAAACCGAAATTTATTTTGATGCATAAATTCGGCCTCTTTGGATTCCACCAAACTCGCACCAATCTTCTAGAATAAAAGGGATCAAAGAGACCTGCAAAACAGAAGAGCACTAAAGATCGGTATGCCTCTTGCCACATAGACTTTGATGCTTAAGTTAGTATCGGAGTAGTCGAGTATAAAGTGTACGGTATTTAAGCATAGCAAATAGTAGGAACTTGTAGCGTACCTTCATTATGACCTTTTATTTATAGAGGGAAAATCCTAAGGCTATTAGATATCTTCTCCTTTTGAATAAATGATATATTCTCCTGAATCTAGGAAAAATCTTAAGACCATCAGGATATCTTCTCCTTTTGAATTCCTTTAAGGGGAATTCGAATTGTAGAAAATAGGGATTTTCTCACCCATAACATTAGCCTCCACTCTCAAAATAAAATGCAATAGGCATGAACAAAATGCTAAGGTTTTTATATTGAGAGTACTTATCGCTTGGTCATTTCATGGATGACTATTTTTGTGAAAATAGCCCACATACCTTTTTGTCGTAGTTAGTTGTGGTCAAGTCTCTTGGCCTCTACCATACGATTAGTTTTAATCGTTAGATTTTAGTATTGGGATCTAACTTTTAACTGGGCCAGCGGTATCACTCTTGGGTAACCTATTTGGCTTTTGCCCATGGTTTTATACCTTTGGGTTTACTCTTGGGTTTTTAACCTATTTGACTTTCACCAATGATTTTATACTTTGAGTTTAGTCGACACCCTTGGGTTTCTAACCTATTTGGCTTTTGTCAGTTTTTTACCCTGAGTTTAATCAACACCCTTGGGTTTCTAACCTATTTTGACTTTTGCAAAATGGTTTTATACCTTGGGTTTCATTGATTGGTTTGGCTTGCCTGCTTTTTGTTTTAATCTTGATGGGCCTATACGCATGCATTTTTCAACACCTTTAAGATTCTCTTCTCATGTTTCATTGACTGGCTTCTAGCTTATTAGCCTACTTCTAGGTATGTCCCAATTCGAGTTCCTTGACCAAGCTGTTGATTAACTTACCCATGATCTGTCCTGGAATTGTTGATTCGTTTGTTCTGGGTCCTGCCTCAGAATTTGTTGATTTGCTTTTCCCTAAACCTCCTTGGATCGGAACAATTTTCGATCAATTCGTCGTTGATCGTCTTGACTTTTAGATCTTTAATCGTCCCCATAGACGGTGCCAATTGTTGATCCATAAATTTTGTCTTGTGGGGTTCCGCCAAATTTCCACAAATCTTCTAGAATAAAAGGGATCGACGAGACTTGCAAAACATAAGAGCACTAAAGACCGGTGTGGCTCTTGCCATACAGGCTCCGATGCTTAAGTTAGTATCGGAGTAGTCAAGTATATAGTGTAGGGTATTTAGCATAGCAAATAGTAGGGACTTGTAGCGTACCTTCATTATGACCTTTTATTTATAGAGGTAAAATCCTAAGACCATCAGGATATCTTCTTCTTTTTGAATAAAGGATATATTCTCCTGAATCTAGGGAAAATCCTAAGACCATCAAGATATTTTCTCCTTTTGAATTCCTTTAAGGGGAATTCGAATTGTAGAAAATAGAGATTTTCTCACCCATAATACACAATATCATCAAACTAAATTTGTAATTTAATCATATTTTAAATATTAACTAACGGCTTGTTTGGTAACATTTCATGTTTTGTTCACATTTCTAGTTTTTGAAAAACATGAGCATTTGCTAACTTTTCCTATTTATCATTCCTCATTTTTAATAAATGTGTCTAAAACTATATATATGGAAACAACAAAATAAGATTATTGTTTCTTCTTTCAAGTTTTTTTTCAAAACATAAATAAAAACAAGATTTTATCATTCTTGACTTATGAAATATATACTAAATATCGAAAGATTAATATAATATGAAAATTTTGAATATTAAATTTAAAAAAGGATTTCCATATAGAATTTAAAAAGTTAACAACCAATAAATATTTACCAAACAAGAAAAATAATTACTAAATTCAGCTCTGTTCACACGAGATTTTCAAGGAAATTTTATTTCGTGAACTAAATACAATTTATATTGATATTTGGGGTTCGTACAATCTCTAATATTTATCATATGATTCTTTCCCTTAATTATTGGCTTGTTGATCTTGATTGGCCTCTTGGCGGCTTGTTGATCTATCTTGATCGACTTCTTGGCGGCTTGTGGATCTGGATCGACATCTTGGCAGCTCGTTGATCTTGATTGGCCTCTGAGCGGCTTGTGGATCTCGATCAGCCTTTCGGTGGCTTGTAGATCTTGATCGGCCTTCTAGTGGTTTGTTGATCTAGATCGGCCTTCTTGCGAGTTGTTAATCTTGATCAGCCTTCTAGACTTGTTGATCTTGATCAGTCCTTTGGCTTGTTGATCTTGATCGGCCTCTTGGTGGCTTATTGATCTTGATCGATCTCTTGGTGGCTTGTTGATCTTGATCGATTTCTTGGTGGCTTGTTGATCTTGATCGTTGATGATAATCTTAATCTTCTTTGGCTTCTCCTTGATCTTTAGAGAGCTGAAAGATTTTAATCCTATGTGTGGAGAGAATTTTGATCCTATGCAAGATAAATTAGATGGTGAATAAACCCCTTTATTTGTAGGGTCATTCATGTACCTTAGGTGGGCTTGGACCCATTTGAAATAGACGTAGCGAATTTTGATTGGACCAATTTATGTCATATGTGGCGCAATCTTATTAGACAAACTTATGTCATCATATAGTCATGACATAATTTGATTGGTCGAATTCAAATGCCCAAAAATAACGTGTGCGTTATTTAATTGGCCAATTTTGTTTTATATATTTTAATTTAGAGACACTTATCAAATTTTTAATTGACCTCGATTTAATGACATATAACTTTGTCATTATTATGTGGCAATTTGTGATTTGCCGAAATTTATCAGTCAACAAATGTCCATTTTCGAGATTTATGCACGAGTATACGTGGTGAATCTTGAAAAAGTTTGGAATTGAAATGTCTGATATTTATTTACGATTTCAATCCCTATTAATGTGCCAAATTAATTAAAATATGAATCTTGTTCAAAATTTTGATCAACTATTTTTTTGACACATTTTTATGACAATTAATCAAAATATGAATTTTGGTCAAAATTTTGATATTCTTATTTGGCAATAAACTTTATTTGAATTTTAGTAGATTGTATGTTCTACCTTAATTCCAATTTAAAATTGAAATTTTGATTTGGGATAAATTTTGCAATATATCCAAATTTTTATTTGAAGTAAATTTCCAATTCTACCAAAATTTTGTCTTCAAATAACATCTTGGACATATTTAAATTTGGCTTGAATTTATAATAAAATTTGAATTTTACTCCAATTTCGACATGAGTAAAATTTGGAATATGCCCAAAGGAAATCTTGATTTAATTCAACTTTGGAGTTTTAGGAGATAAACATGCCTCTAGTTTACTGACAATAATTGGATCTTTTTTTTCTTCTATGAGATTCAAACAAGAATCACTCTTCAAATTTGACGATTGTGTTGTCTATCCTTGGCAACGACAATTTGCTTGGCTACTTTAATTGTGGTGGTCGCTTTCCATAACAATAACCATGTTTCAATTTGTAATTTCCACAGTGACATTTTTTTTCTAGAATGAACTTAAAGTTTTTCTTTTAAGCTGCCTCCGTGCTCTTTAAGAAAATGGATCAAGTTATAACGTAGTTCGATATATATGTATATTTATATATTTTTGGTCTCTTATTTTTTAAGTTCACGTGACCAAGAAACATCATGCAGTTTAAGCTCTTGCAATGAAGAGCAATCTTCTTCATACCCCTTTCTCATTATCAAGGAGAAGATTTGTTGGGAAGATTTTCTATAATGTCATTACTTTCTCTGGCAAAATTTTGATTCTTGAGGAAGAGATGAGAGGTAGAGATCGTACCACTGGGCGTACCAATTCGTTCACACGAGAATTTCGGAGAAATTAGGATTTGTGGAGTTGAACTTTTATGTTGTTGTATAAGTTGTATAGTTGATTCAATCTCTAGTCTTTATCCTCTGATTCTTTTTCTTGAACTTGATGTGAAGATTGATATGTTTGTTTTTGAACTTAGACTGAAGTTCTATGTTCATCGAGTGTTCAAGTTTGTCTTCGAATCTTCAAGTATTTAAAGAGTTTTCACTTTGGTGTGAGTTCTCTCAAGTATGAAATTCTGAACCTTTGAAAATGAGGGAGACCCCTCTATTTATAGAGGTTTCCGCCGGCTTAATAAGCTTTGGGCTTGGGCTATTTTTTTACCAAACCAATGGATCTGGGTCATTGGCCCAATTTAACTTCAAAACGACTAGTTTTGGGCCCAACCCATGAATTTGAACTCTATTTGGGTTACATGCCCAATTTAATTTCAAAAGATTTGGGTTTTGGTGATTTTGGACTCAGCCCAATTCTTTAGGTGGATTTGGACTTATTTAAATATCAATCCACCATAATGGTCTTATAGTAATTTGAGTTTTCAGGCCAAAATACCATCTAGTAGATTTGTAAACTAAATGGATACCGGACCTAATTTTGTATGAACCTAGTTGAACAATTAAAACTGGTCCAAAGGGCCCAATGAATGACATATGACATTATTTGAGAATTGTCATTTTCTTCTTTAATTTTAATTTAGGAATAATTTATAATTATCCACAAATTTAATAAAAATACAGTTTTGTCAATAACGACGTAACCGTTTATGATTGTCCAAAATTTATGGTTCTACAAGTTCCATTTTTTTATTTTATTAAAAGGAAATAAATGAGAAACCCGTCATACAAACGATAAATGAAAAATAAGAAACAAAGAGGGTCATATGAAAGAGTTATATGACTTTACTATCAACACATTTTCATAAAACACAAAAGATATATAAAGTAACATGTTAAAGACTAGGGATGACAACGGGACGGATGTGGTCGGGGGGTCATCCCCATCCCCGCCCCTTTGGTAATTTTTTCCCCATCGCCGCCCCCGTCCTCGAAATTTTGGGGGCGGGGACAGGGCGTGGATTCCTAATAGGGAACCCGTTTCCGTTATAAAAAAATATTTTTAATTAATTTTTTATTACTAGTATAAAAAATGAAGAAAAAGTGGCTAAATAGCTTGATATATATTAATATTATTATATAAAAATAGAAAAATTAATAAAATATTAAACGGGGCGGGGACGGGGCCCATCCCCACCCCGTCCCTGCCGAGGACCTCGATTTGACCACATCCTCGGTCAAACCGGGGATTCCTTGACCCGATCAGGTCAGGTACTCGAGCAGATCGAGTCCCATGAGTTTTTTTGCCATACCTATTAAAGACGCATATCTCCGACAATAAAGTAGTGACCTGAGTTCTAATCCCCACCCCATTGTGAAAAGAAACGAGTATTTTAGGATTCATTTGGTAACGTTCATGTTTCTCGTTTCTTGTTTCCAATTTTCTTAAGAAATCTAAGCATCTTGCCACTAACTATATTTATTATTTTTTATTTTTTAGGAACATTCCAAAAATTTGTATAGAAGTTTTGGAAACAACCAAAATTTTTTTTCTTTCTTGTTTCTATTTTCCATTTGCTCCAACACATAAATAAGAAGATTGTATTATTACATTGATGTTGAGACCATACAATTCATTTTTCTTTATTAAAAACGAAGAAACAGGAACCAGAAACAAAAACATTACCAAACACGTCAAAATAAATATAAAAATTGTTCTTCGTGAGTTAGAGGGGTATTTTGGTCAAAGTGAAAATAATGGGAAAGGGTGGACATCGGGTTGGGTGAGTGGGCTTTTGTTTTGTATGCCATGATGACCAAGGAGCCCTCCACGTGCACAATAATTCCACCCTCATTACTTCCCCATCGCCATGGCTGAATCTCATACTCTCAGCTGAGAAACAAGGAATTTTTCTCTGTCCCATACGCACCGAGCGGACGGAATGGCGGCGTTCGTCAAACTCGAGGATTCCCCAATGTTCTTGAAACAGGTAGCTCCCTTTTACGGATCGAATTGTTTCAATTTTATTTAAGTTTCCCGTCGGATTCTGTAGGTTGGTGGATTTGTGATTGGCGATCAAGTGGGTTCAGTATTATCAACTTATTTTCTGTCATGTGTGCACTGGAATCATTTCTTTCTACTTTGAGAAGTATAATTCTGTTTTTTGTATTCGTCTGCCGTCTGTATCCCTTTCAATGTGTTAAAAGAGGACTTGCTTTTTTTTTTTTCATTTTATTTTTTAATTGAATAAGGATCAGTAATATGTTGATTTCTCCTTTCAGTTGCCAATGCTGTAATGTTAAAAATCTGGTCTGCTACTACTTCTGCTAAAATTGAAACCTGAAGATGAAATGTGGTTAGGTCGGAATTTCTTTGATGACAGTGAAAGATAGTTAGAAGCAAGTTCTTTGTAGTAAACCATTTTACATTGACCCATGACGTATGGGGTAATGGTCTGATGTAGGCCGATTCAATCTCTTAACCACTGCTTTGGGAACTTGGAGAGAAAAACGTCTGTCAATAGGAATCTGTCAATTAGAGTAAGAGTAGGCTATCACTGAAATCTGACCATGTATAAAGACCATTGAAGAGGGGGATGTCCCGGAGAGCAACAAGTTTAAAGAAGTTGTTAAATTGGTGCATGCTACTGGTGGGTCTTCTACAAGTCGGTTTCTCCTCGGTCCAACGAATAGTGGTGAAATCACCTCCCAATCGTTCGTGCAGATAGGAGAGGTCTATTAATTCCTCCCAAAAGAGAGGGTTTCCTCATATTTAGACAGACTGTAGGCCAAAAATTGAAGCCATGAGCAAAAGAGATGAGAAGAGATTGAGATAAGGCACTTCTGGTAATGTTGGAGACGTTGAAAGATGGCTCATTCCACATAATGAGAATACCACCTGAAGCTCCCACGAAATCCAAAGAAGTCTAGACAATATATTTGGAGCTCCAAAGGGATTTAATGAAGAGTCTATTGATATATGACACTTTTTTCTTGTGAGATGATGATGGTGGGATTTTGTTTTATCATATGAGGTTTTTAATGAGCGCCCTTTTCTCCCAAGAGCCTCGACCCTCTTATGTTCCATGACAAGATAAACATAGACAAGATGTTGAGCTACCATCATGGCATCATTACGGTTTGGAGAAGGCTTGTCATAGTGTGTGGAGGAGACAGACCCATTTAATTCCCAAATTCCTTTGTTTTGCTTTCTCAAACACATCATCTTCTTAGTTGCCTTGGTTGGCAATA
>NW_019104551.1:340451-372759 GCF_001995035.1 Momordica charantia
AGCCTTGCCTTTGAGAAGACCTCCCCCAAAATTTTCGAGAAACAAATCATAAATCTTGCGAGGAACAAATCATCAATCTTGCGAGGAACAAAAAGAGAGACCGATCTCCCTACTGACAAAAGGCCAAACCTTAGCAACGAAAGGGCAATGGAGGAACAAGTGATCAATGGTCGTATCTGAAGGGGAGAGAGACCAGTAGGGGTACTGACGTTGAAGTCTGTCAGTCGTATCGATGCTCCTGTAAAACACTGACCAAAGAAATATCTTCACCTTCTTAGGCACCTTGAAGTTCGAGATGTAGGTTACCACAGGTGCTTGTAGCTTGGGGGATGGTTTGGACAAGTACAAAAATGCTGATTTGGCCGAGAAAACTCAACTGCTATCAGCCTTCCACCACAACTTATCTTTCCCTTCACCCAGCTGCAAAGAGTCTAGCTTCTCCGTAAAGTTAGCCCATCGTGGGATCTCTCTGTCAAACAAATTTCTTCCCAACCCCAAGTCCCAGGCTAGGGAGGACTCACCCAACAATCTGCCACCACACAGTCTTTCTTATTCGAAATCCTATAGCACTCGGGAAACGTCACAGAAAAAGGAGATGTGTTAATCCACACATCCTCCCAAAATCTCACTCTCCCCTTGGAGGCTTTGAAGATAACAAACTTCAAAAAATCACCTCTAGTTTTATCAATGTTAAGCTAGGGGCGACCTCTAGTTGAGACCTTCAGAAGTTTAGTCGTCCAACCATGGGTCTCAACACCATAAATAGCTCCAATAACCCTCCTCCACAAATTGGATTCTTCATGAGCAAATCTCCCGTGCCATTTAGAAGCAACGATCGATTCCTTTGTTTTAAAAATCCCACCCCGAGCCCCCCTCTTTTTTTAGGCAACGAAGCCATGTTCCAATTCACCAAATGACTACCTTTCTTGTTATTTCCCCATTCCAAATGAAATCCCTGATAAGCTTCTCCATCTTCAAGATCACAGCCTTAGGAGTTTTCGAGATCGAAAAGTAATAAACCGGAATGCTATTCAAGCTCATGACACTTCGTATGGTTGGGCCGGTTTCAGCTTAGCTTCCAAGCTCAGAAATCTTAAAACACCCCTCAGACAGTGGTATGTGCAACAGGAGAAACTGAAAAAGGCAAGCGAAAGGAAGATTATTGAAGACATTCTTGCTATTGACCATTTAGAAGAATCTGTTGGCATTTCAGCAGTAGATAAGGAGAGGAGATGTTCTCTGAAGGCTGATCTTTTAAACCTATATATAGTGGAGGAAAGAAATCTGATCCAAAAAAGCAAACTTCATTGGTTAAAAGAAGGGGACGAAAACACTGGTTTCTTTCACAGATATTTGGCAGCCAGGAAATGAAAGTCCATGATTTCAGAATTAGTAGATGAAAGAGGCTCCTCCTTAGTCACGCAAGAAGAGATTGAAACCGAAATTATCAACTTCTTTGATAAGTTGTATACTAAAGAACAGACCACAAGATTTTCGCCAAGAAACATTGATTGGAGACCTATTTCCAACCAAGATCGTTTGTGGTTGGAAAGGCCTTTTGATGACAAAGAAATATGGTTGGCTTTGAAAAGCCTTGGGAAGAACAAAGCCCCTGGTCCAGATGGGTACACCTCTGACTTTTTTCTGAAGTTTTGGCAGCAACTAAAGGGTGATTTTCGGCGGTTATTCGATGAGTTTTACCTAAATGGGCACATTAATAAGTGCCTCAAAGAAAACTTCATCTGTTTAATTCCTAAGAAAGAGGCTGCGGTGAAAGTAAAAGACTTCAGGCCTATAAGTCTTACTCACTCCATTTATAAGATAATCGCAAAAGTCTTAGCGGATCGCATAAAAATTTCTGAAACTCAAAGTGCATTCATCGAAGGAAGACAAATTCTGGACCCGGTATTAATAGCAAATGAAGTTGTGGCAAATTATAAAAATCGAAAGTAGAAAGGGTGGCTCATTAAGCTAGACATTGAAAAAGCATTTGATAGTGTGGGGTTTTCTTGAAGAAGTACTTAAACAGAAAGGTTTTGGTAGAAGATGGATTCAGTGGATCAATGGTTGCGTGAAAGATACTCAATTTTCTATCTTCATCAATGGAAGGCCAAAAGAGAGAATTAAAGCATCAAGAGGTCTAAGGCAAGAAGACCCTCTTTCTCCTTTCTTATTCATCTTGGTGAGTGGTGTATTAAGTAGCCTTTTGGAGTACTCTCATTCAAAAGGCTACTTTGAGAGCTTTCTCGTAGGGACTTCTAATGTACATATTTCTCATCTTCAATTCGCGGACGATACTCTTCTTTTTTGCAAAGATGATAATGACATGTTGCGAAATCTTTTCAAATCCATTCAAGCCTTTGAATGGCTGTTTGGTATGAAAGTAAATTGGGAGAAATCAGCACTATGTGGAGTCAGTATAAGGCAGCAGCGAGTTTTTCAAGTGGCTGGAAGTTTCAATTGTAAATTTGAAGCATTGCCTATAATGTATCTAGGTTTACCCTTGGGTGGTAATCCAAAATCGCAAGAGTTATGGAAGCCGCCGGTTATGGAAAAGATAGCAAAGAAGCTGGATAGATGGCGCCGGTTCCATTTGTTTAGAGGAGGGCATATGAAACTTTGTAAGTCTATTTTATCCAACATCCCCACTTACTATCTTTCATTATTTCACTTGCCATCTAGTTTCTGCAAGGAGGTGGAGAAAAGGATGCAAAATTTTTATTGGGAAGGCAACAGTAAAGCTTCCTTGAAGCATTTAGTCCAATGGAACATTGCTTCCTCTTCATTGGAGGCGGGAGGCTTGGGGATTGGTGGCATACAGCAAAAAAACAGGGCTTCGTTAGCAAAGTGGGGCTGGCATTTTTGCAATGAACCATCATCCCTTTGGAGAAAGGTTATTGTAAGCATATATGGTTTGGATACATATGATTGGAAGACTTTGGAGAAGCGGTCTGGTGGTGTTCGTAGTCCTTGGTTCCATATTGCTAAGCAATGGGACAAAGTGGAACACTTTTGTTCCTTCACTGTGGGTAATGGCAAGCGCACAGATTTTGGTCTCATATTTGGCTTGGAGACAGAGCATTGAAGGACAAATTTCCATCTTTACATCGAATCTCTTCTAGCCCAACAGGTTCAGTCTTTAATCATTGGCATTCAACCGCTAATTCTTGGAGAATTGAAACTAGGCATTTGTTGAAGGATGAGGAAATTGAAGCTTTTTCGGAGTTGTTGTCCTCTCTCAGTCACATCTCCCTGAACTCTAATGAGGATCAACGAAGGTGGGTGATTGATCCTTCCGGCTTATTCACGGTTAATTCTTTATGCACAACATTTCGTTCTTCTTCAAGCTTTTCACAGGATGTTTTCAAAGCCATCTGGAAATCTAAAAGCCTTAAAAAGGTCAGCTTTCTTACTTGGATTTTGATTCAAGGAAAGGTGAATACAGCCAACATTCTCCAAAGGAAGAATTCTAGCATGTTCTTGTCTCCTTCCATGTGCATATTGTGTAAGAATAGTGATGAGCAGCCGTCTCATTTATTTTTCCATTGCATTTTCTCCAAGCTTTGTTAGAGTTTCTTTTCCAGCCATTCTCGTTACAGTGGGTGTTTGATCAAGCTGTCCCAAATAACGTCATTCAACTCCTAAGTGTATCGGGTTTAAACCTTAAAGCTCGGCTTCTATGGATAAATGGTGTCAAAGCCTTATTTTCCGAAATTTGGTTTGAGCGGAACCAACGAATATTTGAAGAGAAAAGGAAGTCTCCAGAAGAATGCTTCTGCATTGCAAAGGTGAAAGCTTCACATTGGTGTTCTCTAGATGCCTCTTTCTCTAATTATTCTCCTAGTATGATATGTTGTAATTGGGAGAGCTTTATATCTCCCTTCTAAGTTTGATTTTGGTTGTCTTTGGGACTCTTATATTTTTTGTTTTTTTTTGTCTTTAGTATTCTCTTCTTCACTCCTATGAGAGTTTGTATCTTTGAACAATTTTGTTCCTTTTCATTTCTTCAATGAAAAGTTCGTATCTTGTTCTTGAACAAGAAACAACTTTTCATTGATATATGAAAAGGAGAAAAAGTTCAAGGATACAAACTCTCAAAGGAGAGAGAGAAAAAGAGAAAAGAAAAAAGAAGGGCTTAGTCATCAAAGAAAGGATTTACGAAGCAGAAATCACTAATATGCTCGTATAAAGCGTGCATGATTTTATACCAATCATCGTGGAAGTACTTCTTGACAATGATGATGGAGTCTAATTGCGTGTTGACATTAGGGTAGAAATCAATGGCTTTACAATCTTGCCAGTTACTCAACACTTGTGGGGTATATTAGGGCTCTTGGAGGCTTCTAAATGACTTTTTTCCCTTCCCTACGGATGTCTCAGTCAGTGTTTTCAAGTGGCAAGGGGTGAGGTGTTCTGGGCCTGTTGCGCCTTGAATGCCACCTAGGGGAGCTTCTTAAATCAAGCGCTTGCCTTGGAACGCGATCGCCTTGTCAAAGGCGGGCGAGCATCCCTTTTTTTCTTTATAATTTAAATGCTTTTAAATTAGAAAAGCCCACGAAATAGATGTAAAACCCCTAAAGATGCACTGCGTGCCTATGAAGTATGAAGCCTCACGCGACGGATCTCCTTCTTCTTCGTCTATTCTTCCTTTGCCGGCGACTTCTTTCTTTGCTTATGACTTCTCCGCCGATGCTTCTTTAGACTTTTGGCACCGTCCACCTTTTCGTTCGCTGGCGCTTCTTCGTACTTCAAAACTGAAAGGTTTCTTCTTTGCTTTCCTGGCTTTTTTTTTTCATTTACTTTATTTTCTTTTATTTCTCTCTTTTAACCCTTCTTTTCTTTCGTGTTTTTTTCCCTTTCCTTTACTTTCTGTTTTCTTTTTCATTTCATTTCATTTATTTATTTCTCTCTTTTTTTTTTCTTTTCCTTTACTCACTTCACAACAGATTCTTTCTTCTTTTATTTTGTTAATATATGTAGGTTGCTAAAGAGGAGCATAGGAATTCAAAACTAATGAATGCTCTTGTAAGATTGCATCGAGAAGTGAGGTATGAAAGAACTTCTTGTCACNTTCATTTCATTTCATTTATTTATTTCTCTCTTTTTTTTTTCTTTTCCTTTACTCACTTCACAACAGATTCTTTCTTCTTTTATTTTGTTAATCTTCCCATTTTGATGTCTCCTTTTAACATTTTGATGTAATCACTATTTAGTATTGTTCTTTTATAGTTTGGATCTTTTAAAATTATTTTACCATATAAATTTATGCTCTATATATAATTTTTATTTATTTATTAAGGTGCACCTCGCTTCACTCAGGCCTCACCTTTTTGTTGCCTTTCGCCTTAAGGCGATAAAAGGCTTGTCGCTTTGAGGTGCGCGTTGCGCCTTGGAAACACTGGTTGCAGTAGGTAGTTGAGCCATTTATTGAGGGGCATTCTGTGGTAGCTAGTGCAAAAGTGGATGTAGTAAAGGGAGGTGAAGATGGTACGAGTGGGTAGTTGCTGACGAGGCTATAAAAAACTTTCTATCCCTTTTTTCTTCTCCTATGGGGACTAAGATTTAATTCCCCATTGTTATCCATTTTTTGCAATTTCAGTTAGATTCCCTTTTCAATTCGAAGTCTTTTCTACCCTTAGTGTTTGATCATCAATATAAGTTTCTCTGAAAAAATTCTGGTTTAGGGGGCATATAGAAGAAAGGAGAAGGTGTTTTTGAGCCATGACAATGAGGACCGATGGATGGACATGAAGTAGGATCTATGCTTAGTAGTTTATGAATTTTTTGCTTTGATTCCTCTATATCTATAATCACTTTATATTGTAAAACGTTTTCTCTCTATTGTTTTGTTGCTGAATGGGAGTGTCTTACTATCCATCATTGCAAGCAGTCAATGCTATAACAGAGGCCATGGTAGGGTTTCGGTGATGCAAGGTGGGACGTTGAGGGAGAAGGGGGATAGAGAGAGAGGCCATTTTTTCAACCATATTATTATTATATTTGATTTAATGATGGATATTTTCAACCAAAAAAAAAATGTTCAATCACTTCATAGACTCCCTCTATAAGAATGCACATTGACATTCTCCAGTCTCTCTTGGCAATGCACATTCTCAATCTTTTGCCCCTAAACACTCAATATGAAATCCTGTTCTATTAGCTTATCCTCCAAACACTTATAATAAATTGTCTTTCTTCCCTTTTGAAGCTCTTCTTCTAAAAGTTAGATTTTAATTTATTTGGCAGTCAGATAACTTTCCTGACCTTTTATTTTATGTTTCCATTATTTATAGATATTTTCTCTAGAAAAAACAACTGATGAGTTGGAAGATCGATGCAAAAGACTACACAATGGATGTAAAATGTTTATGTAAGTGCTGCATTTTTATTTCTTTCCACCATCCATGTTAAGGAATGAATAGAGCTTACTCTCCCTCACCTTCTTTGGTTGGTCTGGGTAGTTGTGATTATAAAATGTATTAATCTCATCATTATCATGCTAATCTTTAATTTCTTCATCATTGTATTAAATATTTTTTTACAACTGGGATTTCTTAATTTTCGTGTTATTTAATTTTTTCATTATCATATGTGAATTTGGATATCTTCTTGATAAAAGAGATCAATTGAATATGGTTGATAGAGAAATGGTGAGATCTGTTATAGAGTTCAAATCAAACAAAGTGGATCAAAGTATAAGATTTTGGTTGATCAAGGGGTTTGCTACTTCTATGGGATGAAGGAAAAAATGGGAGTAGATGTGCTAATCGGTGCCTACTCCGTAACAATAATGAGATTGGTAATGAAGAAGGAATTGGGGCTCCAATATTTATGGCACTCCCAATAAGGATTTTTGGGGATTTTTTTTTTTAGATAAGAAACTTGTATATTCCAAACAAAGGAAAAAAAGGAGACAACCTAAGGGCTGGGGTAGAGGGAACCCTCCCACCCAAGGACTAAACCAACACTTTCCAGTTGTTCATGATCATGGAGATGTTGTAATTACAAAAAAATTTCTTGTAATTTATGCACCACCAAGAAGCAGTGTGCTGTACATTTCTAAAAAAAAATGTCAAAAGTAGAAGACTTGTTTTTGAAAACATGAAGATTTCTTTCCAACCAGAGGTGCCATAAAATGGCTCTCGTAGCACAATTCCACAAAAAACTTATCCTTTTTAGGGACATTTCAACCGTGAAGAACTTCAGATAACTAACCATCTATTTGTTTAAGGAATTAAGTAGATACACCGAAGAGGTCCAAGAGAAAATACCAAACTTGAGCAGAAAACGGACAAATGAATGAAAAGATGATAAATGGTCTCATTGCTGGCCATACATAAGTTGCAAATAGAGGGGGAGAGAATCCATCTAATGCACTTCTTTTGAGAGTCTCATGAGTATTTAAGCTTCTATATGTTGGGACCATAGAAACACCTTAACTTTATTTGGAGTTGTGAACTCCCATATTGCCGGAATGGGGAGGATTTCAAGGAAGGATTGCACTCCACCATCTTCAAGCAAGCTGAACGAGTAGGAAACATCCCCCTTTGCCTATAGGCAAACAATCTCGATCCTCTCCTTCACCTAGCTGCATGACATCGATGACATGAATAAGGTCCATCCAATTGTCTATTTCCTAGTCAAAGAGGCCTCTGCGAAAGCCTAAGTCCCAATCATTCTCATTACCATTCCAACATTCGGCAATCGTAGCCTTTTTCTTTGTGGAGAGGTTAAACATGTTAGCGAAAGTGTTTTGGAGAGAACTTTCACCGAGCCATTTATCAGACCAAAACTTAATCGGTTCCCTTTTTGGACTTTGAACTTAAGGAAATTGGAGAAGAAGACACTGTTTTTACTTATATCAAACCAAGGCCTACCTTTATCTCTCCTTTTGGCGGAAGTGTGGACCACTTATGAATATCGTCTCTGTAGATGCTCATAATTACCTTTCTCCAAAATGCTTCGTTTTCCTGAGTGAATCTCTGGTGTACACAATTTAGGTAGAAATCTTGAAGAGAATTATATTCATCTAAACACTGAAGTCCAGCAGCTATTTATAGGGGCTGCTGGGATAATAACTACACAGTAACTAAAATAACAGCACCTAAGGACTAACAGCTTAACTAACTAACCAACGTAACCTACTAACTACATCAATTTCCCCCACC
Source organism: Momordica charantia (assembly GCF_001995035.1). Next base: position 348,620 of record NW_019104551.1, read on the forward strand.
CTTACAAATAACTCGCCCTCGAGTTAAGGGTGTATTTGAAAGGAATCTGGTGGACCATAAGCGTAGAGATCAGCTACGTTAAATATGGGGCTGAAAGTGTAAGTTGGCGGAAGCTGAAGCTTGTATGCATTCGATCCGAAGCGCTCGATTACTTGAAAGGGTCCCAATTTCTTCTTTTTGAGCTTAGAGTAGGTCCCTGTTGAAAACCGGCTTTTCCTTAGATGAATCATGACTAGGTCACCGACTTGGAATTCTTTCATTCTCCGTTTCTTGTCAGCTGCAGCTTTGTATTTGGAATTGGATTGTTCAATGTGTCGTCGAACCTCTTTATGTAACTCTGTTACCCGACTGGCCATTTCTTCTACTTCTAGGCTGAGATCAACAGAGGAAAGGAGGTTAGTCAAATCTAAAATTAATGTAGGGAGTTTAGTGTAGACTACCTCAAATGGGGACTTCCCTGTAGTTTTATTCTTCATATGGTTATAGGCAAATTCAGCTTGAGCTAGTGACATGTCCCATTGTTTAGGATGATCCCCGCTGATGCATCAAATGAGGTTTCCCAAAGATCTGTTGGTGACCTTTGTTTGGCCATCAGTCTGTGGGTGACTTGTTGTGCTAAACTTGAGTGACGTATCAAATTTCTTCCATAGTGTGCGCCAAAAGTGGCTTAAGAATTTGACATCACGATCCGAGACTATGGACTTAGGAATGCCATGGAGTCGGACAATGTCTTTAAAAAATAATGTAGCTATGACTATTGCATCGGAGGTCTTTTTACATGCCGCAAAATGTGCCATTTTGCTGAAGCGATCTACTACCACCATGACAGAGTCGAATCCCCGTTGTGTTCGGGGTAGCTCGAGAACAAAATCCACGGACAGATCCTCCCATATACTTTCGGGGATTGGTAAAGGTGTGTAAAGGCCAGTATTTTGCGTGGTGCCTTTATATATTTGGCAAGTAAAGCACTTGGTGACATAGTTAGAGACATCCTTGCGGATGTGGGGCCAATAGAAACGAGAAGCGACGATGTCCAATGTTTTATCACGGTCGAAGTGCCCTGTGTCACAATCGCACCTTTTCAAAGCAGCTCGAGAGATTGTGCGGCACTTGCTCTAGCTCAAACGAGCAAGTCAGCCGAGAAAAACTGTAAGTTGCGGGCAATCTCGGTCGTGGGTCTAGCCTCGCTCACGTTTTACGAGAAAATTGGTTTTAGAAAACGTGAGAGAGAAAAACAGTTGAAAACATCTTTAAAACAAGCATTGTAGACATTGGATGCAAGAAAGCTTTGATTGCAAGAAAGTATACAGCACTTGGTCGGGGGGAGGTTTGATGACTACTTAGTCCCCCCAAGGTACATTATAAGGCATTTTTGGTGTGGCAGGTATAGACGTCCTAAGTGGCGAGGAGTCACTTGATGGCCTACAGGGCCCGTGCGAACTCCGATTGGCTTGAAATTTGGCGTGCTTACATATCTTACTAATACACACCTAGTTCCAAAGCCACTCGGCCAAATTTCACCTACAACCCCAAAAACCCGATACAAGAAAATTACACTAGAAAGCTTTAAAGACATGAAAGAAAAGCGAGTGGTGAGGATGGTTTGGACATGCGGCCATGGGTAACACACCCTGGACAAGCATGCCCACAACACCCTGCAAGGCCACCCGTATGAGCATCCCGCAAAATAGCCGCCCGTAAGGAAGTGTGCGGGACACATAGTGTATTTCCTTTGAATAAGTATCCTTCCACAATATGGTAGTCGTCGATGGGCATATGATTAGAACATTTGTACCAAATGTCTTGGAAGTCTTTATCGGTTTCATACAAGTCCGGTAGATAGTCAAAGGCAATAATTTCACCTTTAAGGATGGTTAATAGGTTGTTCTTCCGGCTCAAAGCGTCTGCCGCTTTATTGGTTGTTCCCGCTTTGTGTTTAATCACAAAGTCAAATCGTTGGAGGAAAGACAACCAACGGGCATGCATACGGCTTATTGTCTTCTGAGTATGCAAAAATTTTAAGGAAAAGTGATCCGTAAACAATACAAATTCTTTGCTTAGAAGATAATGCTCCCATTGTTTTAATGGACGGACAAGGGCATAGAGTTCTTGTTCATATGTGCTCCACTTTTGACGGGATGGACTAAGTTTCTCACTAAAGTATTCTAGAGGGTGATTATGTTGAGAAAGGACAGATCCTATACTAATACTGGATGCATCTACCGCTACTTCAAAAGGGGAATCAAAGTTTGGAAGGGCAAGGACAGGGCTTTGACAAAGTTTAGTTTTAATGAGATGGAAACTTTCCAGTTGTGGTTGTCCCCAATAAAATTGTCCCTTTTTAAGGCAGTTGGTTAACGGAGCTACTATCAAGCTAAAGGTTTTAATCAATTTTCTATAAAATGATGCAAGCCCTAGAAAACATTGGACATCTTTAACTGTTTTAGGTTCCCCCCATTCGGCCATGGCTTTAATTTTAGAAGGGTCCATCTGAACTTTATTATGGCCAATGATAAAGCCTAAGAAATGATATTTCAGTAGTGACAAACAGACACTTTTTAATATTGATCACTAGTTTGTTAGAGGCCAAAGTGGTGAAGAGTAATTTAAGATGTTCTAAGTGGTCATGCATGTTAAGGCTATAAATGAGAATATCATCAAAGTAAACAACAATAAATTTGTTAATGAAAGGGAACAAAACCTGGTTCATAAGTCTCGTGAAGGTACTGGGAGCATTAGATAACCCGAATGGCATAACAAGCCATTCAAATAAGCCCTAATTCGTCTTGAATGCGGTTTTCCACTCATCGCCGGGTCTAATGCGAATTTGGTGGTAGTCACTCTTGAGATCAACCTTAGAGAAGATAGTAGCGCCTCCCAATTGGTCCAAAAGATCCGTAATTCTCAGTATGGGAAACCGATATTTCACTGTTATTTTGTTTATGGCACGATTGTCGACGCACATTCGCCAAGTGTCGTCCTTTTTTGGAGTTAAAAGGGCGGGCACCACACAAGGGCTCAAACTTGGCTGTATATGCCCCTTATCAAGTAACTCTTGGATTTGGTCATGAAGTATCTTATATTCTGATGGGCTCATTCGACAATGTGCTAAATTAGGGAGTGGTGCTCCTGGTAAAAAATCAATGTTGTGTTGTATGTTTCGAAGAGGGGGCAGTCCCGTTGGTGTTTCCACAATGAACTCAAATTGTGTCAATAATTGACTGATAGCGGGAGGAAGATTAGCTCTATCATCTATGGAACCAAACTCTTTAACAATCAGACTGAGGATAGGATCTTTAGATCGTCCGATGAATTGTTTTGCTGAAGTAATGGTGAAAAGGCTACCCGTCCCTTTATCACTGTCTTTCAAAGGGAGGGATTTGGAGGGGTTTAACGGTAGGACCACCTCTTTACCCATCCATAGGAACTCATACGTATTGTCTCTTCCTCTATGGAGAGCTTGGGTATCAAACTGCCATGGTCTGCCCAATAGAACATGACAGACGTCCATGTCGAGTACATCACATATAATTTGATCTTTATAAGTTGACCCAATGGACAATGCGATCGTGCAGGTATGTGTAACATGTGCCTTACCCCCTTTTTTAATCCAAGACACCTTATAAGGGGCGGGGTGAGGAGATAAAGGTAAATGTAAAGTGGTAACCATCTTACTTGCAATGACATTTTCGGTGCTGCCACTATCGACTATAACATTGCAGATTTTCTCGTTGATAGTGCATCTAGTTTTAAAGAGAGCGTGTCTTTGATAGGCCACTTCGGTTTTAGGTGTCAACAACACTCGTGAAGAACACATGAAACAATATCTACTTCATCTGGGGCAACATAGTCGACATCCTCTTCCAACTCTGATCCACTGTTTTCTTGTATGCCGTCCTCATCAACGATGTTGATAGCTTTTCATGAGGACAGTCATTAGATAAATGCCCAGTTTGTCCACACCGGAAGCATTTGCCTAATGTTGGACGGGAATACATGTTTCCTTGCCGTTTTCCTACCACATTATCAATGGATTTAGCTTTAACAGAATCAGGTTCAAAAGACTTACCTTTAGGAGGTGTTGATGTGAGGTTAGGCGAAGAAGCATTGTCCCCCAGAGGAGTGGACCGTTTGGATGTTCCCCCTTGGTCCCAATTCCCTTTTCTTGAATACTGTTTCTTGAAGCGGTTGCCAATTTGTTCTTCAATGGTAGTTGCTGTGGAAATAGCTTCGTTGAGGTAACCGATCGGTTGCAATGCGATCTGTTCTTTAATATCCGCACGCAAACCACCTACGAATCTTGCAACCAAATGTTGGTTGGCTTTCCAAAAGGTTGGTTCTTGCACCTAATCGATGAAATTCTTCGGAGTAATCAGCTATGGACCGGGAGCCTTGTTTACAATTCTGGTATTGGTTGTATAAAACTTGCTCAAAATTGACGGGGAGGAAACGTCCGCGCATGAGTTTCTTCGTACGCTCCCAATTGTGAATGGGCTGCTTCCCATAACGATGTCGATTAATTTCCAACTGATCCCACCAAGCTGAAGCTCCCCCTTTCAGTTTTAATGCGACTAACCGGACCTTTTTATGTTCTGGAGTATCCATGTAGCTAAAGAAATTTTCTACGTTCTTTATGCAATCTAAGAATCCTTCAATATCCATTTTTCCATTAAAACTAGGAAGATCAATCTTCATTTTATATTCACTCTGTTCTTGATTTCTATTGGGATTAGGGTATCTACCAAATTGTTCCCCTTCAAAAGCAATCATTTCGTTGTCCTCATCGCTTGAAGAATCAAAAAGTACCTCATGCCGCCGCTGAAACAGGGGATTCCGATTGATTTCTTGATGGAAAAAGCGTGGTTCTTGAAAGTTTCTTGGACCTAAGCGGGCCGCCTGCTGTCTTCTTGGAGGGTTGACATGCCTTTCTTGTGGATACGCCTGACCATGACCCTCTGGCCTCCCTTCTTGGCCATTCTTTCTTGCTGCAGGGGCGTGTTTCGGGCTGGAGTTTGATGGACACTCATAGCTTCCAGTTTTTCGTGAATAATCTCCAGAATTTGCTTAATCTTGCCGACATCCTGGATGGCTTTCACCTCTCCTTCAACCGACAGCAAGCGTGCGGTTGACGATCGTGGCGAGAGAATGGAGGCTTGCTCCATTTCTTTGTTGGTGAGGGAAGAATCTCCGATGTTAACTGACTTCTTTCCCGCCATAACAACCGAGAAAATTGGGATGCTCTGATACCAATTTGGTGTACACAATTTAGGTAGAAATCTTGAAGAGAATTATATTCATCTAAACACTGAAGTCCAACTATTTATAGGGGCTGCTGGGATAATAACTACACAGTAACTAAAATAACAGCACCTAAGCACTAACAGCTTAACTAACTAACCAACGTAACCTACTTACTACATCAATCTCCAAAGCCATTTGAGGAGCAAGCTATTGTTCTTTTATTGAAAAACTCTTATGCAAAGCTCGCCATACTGCAAAGGAAGGGTGATCTTCCCCCAATTCACTAAGTAGTTGCACAGGCCTTTCATACTCCCACCATTTCAGAAGAAATTCCTAGTCATCTTTTCAATTTCTTTAACCATAGGAGCTTTTAGGATGGAGAAAAAGTAAACGGAAAGACTAGTAATAACAGATTGAGCAAGCATTAGCCGGCTGCCTTTTGAAAGAGTTAAGTTCCTCCACTTGCCAATCTTCTGCCTTACTTTGTCAATCAACGGGTCTCAGAAGGATTTACTCTTTTAATTTCCCTCGGAGGGATACCCAAGTAGGAGAAATGAAGCCGTTCCACTTTACAGCCAGACTTACATGCCTTGGCTTGTAAAAAACTCTTGTCCACATTATTCCAATAAGACCAGTTTTCCCAAGTTTTCCCCAGAATTTTTGGGGGAATTAAAAAGCCTTTATGGGTATTTTCATGGTGTTTGGTGCTTAGGTGGTGATTGCAACGTAACAAGGTGGCCTGTTAAGAAATCCAATGGAGGGAGGGGAGCGAAGAGCATCCAAAAGTTCTGCAATATGATAGACATGCTTTGTTCAGTGAAAATCTTGTTGAATAATGGCAGACTTACATGGTCAAACACGAGCGAAAATACCATAAAAGCCTTGTTGGACAGGTTCTTTATGACTAAAGAGTAAAGAATGGCTAGACATATATACAAAATAATGGTTTTTCAAAAAATCCTAGATATTATTTTGGGATAAAAAAGATCCGATATTATTTGACCACTCACTCTTTGTCTTTTTTCTCTCTGACTTAGAAACAAGGAACCTCTACATCTGGGCTTTAGGAAGCTTGTAGAATAGAGGTAGAAGAATATGATGTTTCTGGGGGTAGATAAAGGAATCCTTTTCCCTTTCCAATTTGCAATATGTATACATATATATATATTAACTTCTGACAGATGCTTTCATAATTGTCCACCAAAAGACCTGTCAAACACAAACTCTACCAACTCAAACCAAATTACATAGGACATAATTCCAAAAAGCATTTGGTGTTATTTATCATTTGCATTTAGGAATTTTGCTCCTAGTTTGATATGTTTTAATTGGAAGGCTTTCACTATATCTTGTTAAGTTTATGTGTTTTATTTTCTGTTTTCTTGTATCATTGAACATTATTGTTCCTTTTCATTATTTCAATGAGAAGTTCGTATCTTGTTCGAAAAAAAAAAAATCCAAAAAGCATTAATTTCAAAATGAGAATAATTTAGAAAATAAAAAACCGAACAACTAGTGCAGGGTTGAGTTGAATAAATTTTCAAGTAAATTATGGTTGATTTTTATTCAACCTAAAATTTTGGGTCGGTTCTCGAGTTAAAAAAATTAGTCTTCCGTTTGAACCCAAACCAACCCGAATATATATATGTACACGCTAAGTAGCCAATCTCTCTCTCGCTCTCTCTCTCTCACTCTCTCTCACACTCTCTCTCTCCCTCTCACAGACAAGAAACAAACTTTTCATTGATTAATAAAAAGGAACATGAAATGTTAAAAAATACAAACTCCCGAAGGAGTGAATAAAAAAATAGCAAAAATTAAAAGATACAAGCAAGAATACCAAAAATATAAGAATCAAGGGACATCCTGTACATATCTATATAGGGGAGAGGAAAGCCCCCCAATTAGCATATATCATATTAGGAGAGTAATGAGTAAAAATATTGGATAGAGCACACCATTGAGATGCTTTGAACTTATCCATATTGAAACACTCCACCGAAGGCCTTCTTTTTTCCTAAAAAATCTTTTGGTTTCTCTCAAACCAAAGCTCTGAGATGATAGCTTTGATCTGTTTGCCCAAAGAAGGCTCGCTTTAGGAGATAAGGATGGACCGACCAGCATCTGAGTTACAACCTTCGAAACTGAGTTACAATCTTCGAAACGTCCACATCCAGCACCCAAGAAATATTGAATAAATGGAGCAAGGGAAGCCACAATCTGCTGCATATGGACAAGAAAAGAAGGTATGCACCTAAAATTCGCAAGCTGGCATGCACAATACGCAAATGGATACAAATGCATATTTGGGGATTTCTTTTGAAGAACTTCTCCTGTGTTGACCTTTCCAAACTAAGTAGCCAATCTTACTAGTAGATAAGGTACTAATTACTTTCCTTGAGGTTGAAGGTTGCCTCACCCCACAACTGTTATACTAAAAATAAAATATTACCACTAAGTAGTCCTTCACTCAGAGCCTAGTCCAACCCAGACATAAGCCCATAACTGGCCCTCATTTCTCCAATAATAATAATGAGAGAGAAACGCCATCTTCTTCAATCTACGCTGCAGCCAGAAATAATGAACATAGAATGCTCTGCAAGCTGAAACTTCTTCACTTGTCATCTCGGTCCCTTTCTTGTATCTAGTTCTTTGATATCTATCTTTTTGTCTCTAATATCTCTATTTCAGTCTGTTGTGAATGATGGATGCTCGAGGTAATCTCTTCTCTATGCCGGCTCCTCTCTGATTTATCGGCCCTCTTTCTTTGGGCGTCAATAGGAACACAAGTAGCTCATTGTAATTTGGAGGATCCAACCAGACCTAACATAATTTTATGAGGGTTGGGTTGGTCGGGTTAGAGTGGAATTTGGGGTTGTTTTTTGGCCGTACCCTCAATCCTAAAATTCGGTTTGGGTTGAAAATACCCATTTTTCCGCTCCACCAAACCCAACCCATGAACACTACTAAGCAGATTGATTCAAGGATCAAAGGAGGGCTTATTTAAGGCTTTAGGGAGGGGGTGGAGATTAATTCTGTTTGGATTATCTTGAATTTGTCAATGATACAATGTTATTTTGTGAGGATGACCTCCAGTAAGATTGATAGGACTGCTTTCATGAAGCTGCCAGTTAGTGGGGCTATATCCTTAAAATCTTCATCAGATTTTCGTTTCTTTTTATTTATTTAGTGAACTATTTGGTCTTTGTGTATTCTTTCAGTTTGTAATGTCATGTATTTGGGTTGGTCATTAGTTTAAGTTGATATATTTTTGTTTTGTTTTAGGTCTTTTGAACATTTGATTCATTTAGGTGGGTTGCTGTTTGTTCTCACTTCTCGTCTTTACTTGTTTTGCCGGGTTTTTCCTCAAGTAAGGTGTTGTTACTAACTTATCATTTTTCATTTAATTGATGAAAACTTCAACTTGTGAACATGTTCACAGATCTAAAGGTCTTCGAACTGTTATTCAACCTCAAAATGAATTTGGAGCAATCTTGGTTTAGGGCATGGACATGGAGAGAAGGGAGTCTATGAGATGGCAAGAGGATATAGGTATGTATTGTGAGAGTACTAACAAAGGTATGTTGGGAATATTATTAGTATATTAGTGGGGGCATTATGGTAGTTAGTTAGAGGTAAGTTGATAAGGAAATGGACAATATTGGCGCTATTGTTTTCCAAGAATTAAATGCAGAACTTCTTTGAACCAAAGGCCACAGGGCATCCCTTTTCCACCTGGTATTAGAATACCAAGAGACTAATTCAGCCCCTTCCTCTTTACTACTCTTGAAGGAAGCCTAACACTTTTCTTGAAAAGGAGCTCGCAAATCCTTTGATAGCTGAAGCGGTACAAGTTAACTCGAATAAGGCCTTTAACGACGAACGGGTTGTACTCAGTAAAGGTAATTCAGACAAGCTAAATGTTCTTTCCTTTGGCTCAATTCACTCCACCAGTGAGGGCTTGACTCATAGACCATCCTCCCTCGACTTCTCGGATAATGATTTTGACGATGATGATGGAGCAATTAGTATTAGTAGTTTGGACTCTTCCCCAAAGTCGTACATCCCTGCTGAGGATATTTCTGAGAAATCCTTCGAGGAAGATTTTCAGATCCTATTTAATGAGAAAAAAAAAGATGAGAAGTCAATTTTACCAAAGTAAACAACCATTCCTTCCTTTTTTGAAGAAATGATTTTCAGATTTTCAGATTCTATTTCTGGAATTACTCTTGTCCCATTTGATAGTGTTCTTTGATTCTTAAGACATTTTGAGTAGTTGCTTGGGTCCTTTGAGTTTTAAGTTGTTCGAAAAGTTGGATCTCAAAGTCCTCTTTCTAGATGATAAAGTTGGAGCGGTTGGAGTGCTCGAAGTTGAAGGCTCTTCAAGATGATGTTGTTCGTGTCCTCGCATCTTGGTGGATCATTTTGTTTAACATGCTCTTTTTGTTGGTTTTCATGGTTCTTACTTTGATTGTATCATTACTTGTTCAGACTTTTTTTTGTTTGGTTCTTCTTTTCTTCTTTTCTCTTACTTCTTTGGGAGTTTGTATCTTTGAACTTTTTCTCCTTTTCACATATCAATGAAAAGTTGTTTCTTGTTCAAAAAACAAAACAAAAAACAAAAAAAAAAGTTGTTCGAAAAGTTGGAATTTCGCTCTTACACCTTTCGGAGTTTTCGAAGCTTTGCAGTTTTAATTGGGTTGGTTGGTTGGTTGGTGAGGATCTCTTAGATTCATTTTTTCAGCTTGAGGGCTGGCACGTGGTGGTTTATTATTTAAGGTTCTTTGAGGATGTCATTGAGGCTTAGTCTTTGGTGTTTGCTCCTTGATAGCCTTCGTGAAAATGGTCTTTTCTTGCTACACTTTTAGCATTTCGGCTGGTTTTTATTGGAGCTTGGTCTTTGCTTATGGATCCAAGGAAGTTTTTATCTCTCATGCGGTCGTGGCTCTGAATTTCTTTTAGTTTTCCAAGCTCTGTCGCAAGCAGTTTTCTGTGTTTTGGTTTAGAATTCTTCGCATCTTTTCTGAGCTTCTATTGCTCTTGTTATGTTAATTCTTTGTTATTTTTGTATTCTCTCTTCCTTTTTCACCCCGGGGGGTTTGTATCTTGAACATTTTTCCTTTTCATATATCAATGAAAAATTGTTTCTTCTTTAAGAAAAAAGAAAAGTTAGTTTGAGGTAAGTGGGATATAAATCTAATTTTTTAAGATCTTGATTACAAAAAAGTAACAATATAACTTTATTGTAATCAAGGTTCAAAATGTCGATGTCGATGGAAATGTTGAGGTCTCAAATTTACGGATATATCGATGGACATGTCGATGTCGACGGACATTTGGAGAAAAATCACGAAAATTATAGATATTGATGCAAATTTTTTAAATTAGTAAATAAAAGTTGAATTATAACTTAATTATCCTCTAATGGATCATTTGTAACCATTATATCTAAATATATAAGTAATATCAATTATATAAATGTGTTACGATGAAAATATTGGAGCAAAATATGTACGTGAAAATATTTGAATACATTGATTTCGCCTTTCGGTATATAAAAGTATTTTTTTTAATTCATAGAGAATTTTTAATATGATAGAAAATTCAAATATTGTATGTTTTTTATTTATTTTTATAGTTGTGTACTATATTTCGATACCATTGTCTACATGACTCGAATTTAGCAAATATTGAGCAATTATTTGTAATACTTCATAAATTTAGAAAAGTAAACTTGAATTTTTTTTTTTTTTCAATTGAAGATAGATGATTAAAAAACCAAAATATGGTAAACTAGAAAAGACGAAAGCATAAAATAAGTTCAAGAGGGAGCATAAATCAAAGTAAGAGTAATAATAAAAGTCAACGATAAGATCAAGCTAACTACAAACAAAATGATCCACCAAATGTGAGGACTCATCTTCAATGTTATGATTCCCAACACTAATAAGAGCATTTTCAAATGTAACTAGGGTGGTATGCATCTCTTGCCAACTCACGTTTTTCTTGCAATTAATCTAACAAACAATAGGGAGGTACTCAGCATCAAGCTGCGAGGCCACATTTGAAATTAACTTGATTTTGATGGAATAGAAAATATTTGTATTCCAATATATTAAAAAATAAGAGATACAAAGCCTTCTTATATTGGAGAAAGGCTCAATTCATAAAAGGAAAATAAGAGTAAAATAATCAAATCATTAATATTTACAGAAAATATTCACAAATAAACCAACACTCCCCCTCAAGCTGGTTTAAAGATATCTTCCATTGCCAGCTTGTCAATCATCCTGTCAAATTGTACTTCTGGTAGTCCTGTTGTCAATACATCAGCAGTCTGCTCTATTGTTGGGAGATAAGGGATACATATCACGCCCGTGTCAATTTTTTTTTTATAAAGTGTTTGTCAATTTCAATATGCTTAGTCCTATCATGTTGAACTGGATTGTGGGCTATGGAGATAGTAGCCTTGTTGTCGCAATAAACTCGTATGGGTGCCTTTTGAAAGACTCTCAGTTCTTCAAGTAGCTTTTTTATCCAAATCCCTTCACAAATACCATGGGCTAGAGCCCTAAAGTCTGCTTCAGCACTGCTTCTGGCCACTACATTTTGTTTCTTACTTCGCCAAGTAACTAAGTTACCTCCAACAAACGAACAATAACCAGAAGTAGATCTTCTATCTACTATACTTCCTGCCCAATCAACATCGGTATAAACTTCAACCTATAAATGGTTGTGTTTTTTGAACAATATACCTTTTCCTGGAGTTCCCTTCAAATATCTTAAAATTCTATAGGCAGCTTCAAAGTGAACTAATCCTGGTGAGTGCATAAATTGGCTTACCATGCTCACCGCAAAAGTAATATCTGGACGTGTGTGAGACAAGTAAATGAGTTTTCCCACGAGGCTTTGATATCGTTCTTTATCCTTTACTTCTTCTTCTCTTGCAGCTTCCAATTTCAAATTAGGTTCAATAGGGGTCTCAGCTACCTTGCATCCAAGCAAACCTGTTTCTCTAAGTAAATCAAGAATATATTTTCTTTGATTAACAAAGATACCTTTCTTAGATCTTGCAAACTCCATTCCTAGGAAGTACTTTAACGTTCCTAGGTCCTTGATTTGAAATTCACATGCAAGTCTTTTCTTTAAAGTGGCTAGTTCTACCTTATCATCACCTGTGAGCATGATGTCATCTATATAAACAATCAAAATTGCAGTTTTATTATTTTCAGAACGTTTATAAAAGATGGTATGATCAACTTGACTCTGAAGAAATCCATAGCTCATGACCACTTTACCAAATCGTTCAAACCATGCTCTTGGAGACTGCTTGAGTCCATATAAAGATTTCTTAACCGGCATACTTTGTCCTTACCAAGGTTAGCTTCAAAACCTGGTGGTAAACTCATAAATACTTCTTCTTCGAGACTCCATTCAAAAAGGCATTTTTTACATCGAGTTGATGAAGGGGCTAGTCTAAATTTGCAGCTAGAGATAAAAGTACTGTAATGGAGTTGATTTTAGCAACAGGAGCAAAAGTTTCCTGATAATCAATCCCATAGGTTTGAGTAAATCCCTTTGTAACTAGTCTAGCTTTATACCTTTCAACACTACCATCAGCATTACACTTGATCGTAAAAACCCATTTGCACCCCACAGTTTTCTTATCTCTTGGCAAATCTACTATCTCCCATATACAATTCTGTCTTAGAGCATTCATCTCCTCCATAACAGCTAGTTTCCAATTTGGATCATTTAGAGCTTCTTGTATGTTCCTTGGAATGAACAAGTTAGTTATCCTAGACGGAAAAGCTTTATGATTACTTGATAGGTTTTGATAAGAGATATAGCTTGCTAGAGGATATTTCGTGCAAGTTCGAGTTCCTTTTCTTAAGGCTATAGGGACGTCAAGATCATAAATAACAGATGAGATATTTTCAATATTTGGAGTAACAAGAATAAAAGATGGATTACCTGGAGTGTCAGAATCATCCCTCGGAGTTTCAATTTGGATCTGTGATGAGTCAGCTATCTGGTCCCCATTCGTTTGACTGAGTCTTCTTCTAGTATAAAACTTAAACTCAGGATTTGGATCAATTTGATCATTTTGTAGTAATTCTCCCCCTGAGTTAGAATTTTCTACACTTGGCATTGAAGGACCAGTAAAGTTGGGACTTATCACATTAGGAAGGGGGACGAGTATATCAACAGGTATATCCCAAAAATTATCATCCTTATCTTCTAAATTTAGTTTCTCCACCTGAAGATAATTTTGGAAAAAAAAAGGTTGATTTTCCAAGAAGGACACATCCATACTCACATAAAGTTTTTTGGTTCGAGGATCAAAACATTTATACCCTTTTTTCTAAAATCATAGCCCAAAAAAATGCATTTAATGGCCCTCTGATCTAATTTTGACCGAAAATGACTAGGAATATGCACATAAACAGTACACCCAAAAACTTTGATAGGTAAATCAGAGTTCAAATGAGTTGTTGGAAAATTTTCTTTCAAAACATCAAGAGGAGTTTTAAACTTCAAAACTTTAGTAGGCATTCGATTTATTAGGTAGGCAGCTGTGAGGACTGCTCCCCCCCCATAAGTACTTAGGGACATTCATAGAAAACATTATTGCCCGAGCAACGTCCAATAAATACCTATTTTTTCTTTCAGCAATACCATTTTGTTGAGGAGTATCTCGACAAGTAGAATGATGAACAATGCCTTTAGTTTTCAAAAACTCACTCAAATGTTCATTGAAATATTCAGTTCCATTGYCAGAATGCAGGATACTAATTTTGGTTTGAAATTGGGTTTCAATCATATTGTAAAAACATTTGAAAATATCCTTCACATCAGATTTGTTTGTCAATAAATAAAACCCAAGACAAACGAGTATGATCATCAATAAAAGTTACAAACCATCGTCTAGCACTATGAGTTAAAACTTTAGATGGACCCCAAACATCACTATGAATTAAATAGAATGGTTTGGAGGACTTATAAGGTTTTGGCAAATATGTGGATCGATGATGTTTTTCAAAGATGCAATTTTCACAATGAAATTGAGAACAATCAACTCCTTTAAACAATTTTGGAAATAGGTATTTGAGATAGAAGAAACTAGGATGTCCTAGCCTACAATGCCATAACATAATTTGTTCTTTAACAGAGATAGAACTGTATTACTAAAGCACTGAGTTATTTTAGTACTACCAGAAGGCTCATCAAAGTAGTAGAGGCCATACAGCATTCTAGCACATCCAAACGTCTTCCCCGAGGTCTGGTCCTGAAAAGCACGGTGCGATGCATAGAAGGTAACAAGACAGTTAGAATCTTTAGAGAGTTTACTAACTGATAAAAGATTGCAAGCTAATTTAGGGACATGTAGGACAGATTGAAGAGTAATATTTTCTGTTAATTTGATGGTTCCCTTACCTGCAATGGAAGAGAAACTGCGATCGGCAATCCTAATTTTTTCATTGCAATATGTAGGAGAATAAGATTCAAATATTTTAGAAGAGCTAGTCATATGGTCAGAAGCTCCAGAATCAATAATCCACGGAGATGAGCCAAAACAGGAAAGTGCTCTAGGGTAATTACCTCTTTGCGCCAAGGAAATGCWAGATTACCAAATGACAAATTGGTCTCTAATCGTTGTGATAGATGCTCTCTACTAAATGAATTTGAGTCAACACTATTAGTGCGAACTTGCTCCTGGTTTCTCTCATATTCCGCTAGACTTTGAGTCATTTGAACCGTTTCTTGAACCATGATAGCAAATAAAGGTTAACTGAATCAAATCAAACCACAATCTGATATTAGAGAGGATATAGACAGATAACCAGAAAAACCCAAACCGAACCGGGTGGACAAAATCGGACTAGAAAAAACCGAACCAGTAGAAAACCACACCGGATCTGCGAACCAAACCAAACGGGACGAACCACCCAAATAGAACCGGTCTAGGGTTTGTAGAACAAGAACGACCCACGAACACAGAAGCAGATTTGCTTCTACTACCAGATCTGCGAAAGAGGGGCGGAGGGTTTCTATCACGGCAGATCCACGACGAACAGAGGATAGCGGCGGTGAGCGCAACAGCCGACGGCGGTGGAATGGAAGCGTTGCAGATCTGGTATCAATAGATGATGCGGCGGCGCGCACAACGGCAGACGGCGGCAAAATGGAGGCTTGAGGCTCGTACGGCAGCGGATTTGAATGGGCTCCAAGCAGCAACCTCCGAATCGATAGCTCTGACGTCGGCATTAACTACAATCTCTGAAAAACTATGGCTCCGTCGACCTATAAATGAGAAACACCACGCACGAAGGGACCGACTGTAAGTAGGATGCGTCGTTCGGAGACGACGGCTAGGGTTCCGGCGGTGAAGGTGGCGACGGTGAACTAGAGTGTCGGAATAGTAACCTATCGTGCCGGAAGTAGGATGAACCGTTCTAGGATAACAGCGGCTAGGGTTCCGGCAACGGTATGGCAGCGGCTAGGGTTTAAAGGTAAGGATGGTGGCTAGGGTTTCTACAAGTCCTTAGGATATTAGGGTTTATTTTGGCTCTGATACCAACTTGATTTTGATGGAATAGAAAATATCTGTATTCCAATATATTAAAAAATAAGAGATACAAAGCCTTCTTATATAGGAGAAAGGCTCCGTTCCTAAAAGGAAAGTAAGAGTAAAATAATCAAATCATTAATATTTACAGTGAATATTCACAAATAAACCAACAAATTATATACTTGTTCATGATAGGTGCTATGGATCTGCTTCATGAAACTAAGATATGTAGCCATCTCCATGCTGCTGTTTCCTTCTAAGCCAGTCGAGAGGTACTGTAGCTTATGATTTCACAAGAAATTGGTGGTGTTATAGACATATACAACCATCCTAATTAGGTCTGATCCATTCTCACCCATTTTTCATATGTGGGATTCAATATGAATTCTGAACTTCTAGCTTGCTGTCTTGTCGGTAGGATACATTTAGGGGGTGTAACTCGAGTCCCAAGCATAAAAACCATGTAGTTTTTGGCCTCTTAAGACCACTAACGCCATCTGTTCTCACAGCTGGTAGTTTTGGGTGTTGAGTTTCACAGTAAGCACAATTGAAAGTGGATTTCCGAAGGGATAGATTAAAGTAGCACTGGTGGAAGAAGAAATTTCAACGGAGTGTTGGTGGTGTTAGTTTGGGTTATATCTTCTTAGTTGCTTTGAAAGATTATTAATACCTTGAGCCGCCATCGGTAGCTTAGGTTATAACTCTGATACCAAGAAAGATAAAATAGTTGGGAGAAAATGGCAAAAATAGGTATAATAGTCTATATTATATTATATTAGAGTAATCACTATTTATTGATTACAAGAGGAAGGTTAGTTCTGTAAATACAGTGAGCTCAGTTGAATGAAGTGGGTGTATAGAAGGGAAAAGCCCTCAGAGGCGGTGAAGATCATAAGTCCTAGAATCACATGGGCAAATCATTTGTTTCCACTGTAATGTAATTTAGATATGTACATATTTCAAAATAAAATATTTTTTTTGAGCATGTCCCTGCCTATGTCTAGGTTCATTTTTTTTTTGAATAGTAGTGTCGCCTTGTCCTCGAAGCATATCATCATTTTTCTCATTAGTGTTTATTTATTTATATTGTTTGCGTAAATGTCTACCTTTGTAGGGCAACTCTCGGAGAAGCTTGTAATGGAGACATTTCTTTTGCAGATTCTTTAGAAGGATTTGGTGGTGGGCAGGATGATCCTGTTAGTGTGTCCATTGGAGGTTGTGTCATCTCTTTATGCTATTCTTTTATCTTTCCATCAACAAATGAAGAGTGTGAGCCAGGGGTTCTTATCTATAACTTGTGGCCTATTTCAAGAGCCTATGCTGGTTGTCTGAGTGACTTCTCCTAGCAATAAAAATAATCTTAATTGATTGATTAGATTATTGACCTCATCTATATAGGAGTTAACTAATGTACCTTTGTCTGATTGAATTGAGCTCTGCTCTGTATGGACATTTTAATATTAAAGAATCTTGTGGCAAGATACACTTTGCTATTAGTAGAGAGTTTTTCATACCTATTCGATAATGCTTTCATTAGATCTACTGCAGTCTTTTAAAATTGTAGGTTCACTGAGATGTGTAGGAAAATTAATACAAGAGATTTCACACATGCTCCAGAATGATTCCTCTCTCTTAAGAACTCTCTAGAGATTTCACAGAATGATTCCCCTTGTACTTTAATAACAAAGAGTCTCATCTCTATTTCCGTATACCACTCGCTAAATCCACAGAATAAAATGAGCTGCCACTAACTAGAACTATAACTCTTTAAAACTGCTACGCTACTCTATGTGAAATAACTGCTGCATGATCTACTATGTGAAGAACTAGTGTTTTTGAGGAAAGTGTCCTAGTGCCTTCCACCTTTTTTCTTTTCTTTGGGTTATGGTAGTGTCTTGATGCTATGAACATATGTTTTCACTTCTTTCACCTGGCGTTCAATGTTGCAACGTCAATACTAGTGCCACAATGTTGTCCTCTCGGGTCTTTAAGCTCTACATTCTTGTTTTGGCTCCACGTCCCAAGCAAGACAAACTCATAGCATGAATATTTTCAAAAACATTGTTGAAGATCTGAAATTAAATTGAAGTTCCTTTATCAATTGTGAAATTTTCTAGGTCTAAAAGCCCTTTATCAATTGGGAGAGGGCCGTTTGGCCCTTTCTTATCTCCTAAAGCGAGTCTTCTTTGGGTAAATAGGGTCAAAGCTATTATTTCGGAGCTTTGGTTTGAGATAATCTCGTTCAAGCTATTAAAGCATATGAAAGAATGCCGAGATTTTCCGTCAATTGGGAAAAATCGGCAATCTATGGCATTAATTTACAAGCTGGAAAAGTTAGGCAGAGGGCAGATTCCTGGAATTGTCAGATTGCTTCCCTTCCATTCTTGTATTTAGGGCTTCATTTGAGAGGTAATCCGAAATCAGCAACATTTTGAAGCCCTATAGTGGAGAAAATCGAAAAGAAGTTGGATAGATGGAATCGGTTTCAATTATCGAGAGGAGGATGATTGACACTTTGTAACTCTGTCTTATCCAACCTTCCTCTTTATTATATGTCCTTATTTCAAATGCCTTCAGGAGTATGGAAACAAATGGAGAAGAAAATTAGATCTTTTCTATGGAAGAGTGATGATTCAGGGGCTTTGAATCATCTTGTGCATTGGAACATTGAGTCTAAGCTTTTGGAAGAAGGTGGTTTGGGGATTGGAGGTCTGTCCAAGCATAGCCAAATGGGGTTGGCAGTTTGGCTGTGAACCTAATGCTTTGTGGCGTAAGGTAATAGTAACTAGTAAGCTTGTATGGTTCGTCTCATTTGTTGGTCCTCGGGAGATATGTTGAATGGTTGTCTTAGAAGACCTTGGATCAATATTTCTCGCCAATGAAAGCAATTGAACCAGTTTGCGGTATTCAAGCTCGGATCAGGGGATAATATTCTGTTTTGGTCTCACAAGTGGAATGGAGATCGACCCTTCCAGGATAGATTTTCAAAGATCTATCGACTTTCCCTTAATCCTTTCGGATCAGTTGCTGATTTTTGGGATGCTCAGACTCTATCTTGGAGAATTTCCACTCATCGGGCACTAAAAGATGATGAGATTGAGGAATTCAGTACATTGTTATATCTACTGCATTCTCATTCCCCTACCAACGAGCCTGATAGCAGGCTGTGGTCTTTGGACATTTCGGGTTCGTTTATAGTTGTATCAATATGTAAGTTGTCCATCAGGTCTTCAATGCCAAAGGCCTTATTTAAAGCTATTTAGAAACAAGTGTCCAAAGAAGGTCGGTTTTTTTACTTGGATTCTCATCTATGGGAAAGTTAACACAAACGATGTTCTACAAAAGAAGCTTCCTAGTTTCTGCCCTCAGTTTGTGCTCTTTGTCAATCCCAATGAAGAGAGTATGGTGCATCTGTTTTTCTTCTGCTCCTTTGCCAGGCAGTGCTGGAGTTCTTTGTTTGAGGAATTTAACTTGGCTTGGGTTTTTGGCAATAAAGTGGTAGATAATTTGGTTCACATCCTTTCGGGGCCTGTCTTGAATCCAAAAGCTTCTTTATTATGGATTAATTTGGTGAAGGCAGTGGTGTATGAAGTGTGGTATGAARGAAATCTTAGGATCTTTGAAGATAAGAGGCGTCCCCTTCCGCTCGTTTCGACATTGCTAGATTCAAAGCCTCTCAATGGAGCTCTTTATCCCCTTTATTTAAATCTTATTCCCCTAGTCTAATTTTCTCCAATTGGGAAGTTCTTACGACATTGTTTTAGTTTTTATTTTATGTTTTAGTTTTGTTTTCACTCTTTCGAGAGTTTGTATCTTTGAACAATGTTGTTCCTTTTCATTTTTTCAATGAGAAGTTTGTACCTTGTTAAAAAATAATAAGGAATCAAAGGGTTTTAGAAAAAGGACCTCCAATGGAGTGCTTCAGTTTGGCCAAATTTAAAGCATCTCAACGGTGTGTTCTTTCCGATCTTTTTTCACATTACTCTCCTAGCTTGATTTACGCTAATCAGGGGCTTTCCTTTCCCCTTTCTAGATTTGTATAGATGTTCTTATACTTTAGATGTTATTATACTTTCCCTTTGGTTACCTTTGATTGTATCTTTGATATTTTTCTTTCACTCCCTCGGGAGTTTGTATGTTTCTTGTTAAAAAAAAAGTCCATGTCAATCAGAACCTGACAGATTTTATGTCCAAATATTGAAGCCTACACTTTGAGAACCCAAGAGCTTCAAAAAAAAAAAAAGGCAAGAATTATCTCTAATCGCCATCCAATTCTATGGTGGGTCTTTCTCCTTTTCGCTACTTAACTCTTGGCTCCAGATTCTAGAGGGTGTAAAGTTAATTAAAGATCACTGTCAAGATTTGGCTGGTTATGTCTCCAACTTGGCATGATGCTAGGGTCAATACTAGGAGTTGCTCAACTAGAGGGCAAGCACGCAAAAGAAAAAACTAATTTCCATTGAGAAATAAATTTAATGTTTTTGAAGAGTGATGGTTAATTTTTTGTTGGATAGCCTAGTTTACTCTTGAAATTTCAAACTTCTGGCCTAACTGAACCATTATTATTTGAATAATAGTTCTCATTTGCTCAAGCCGTTCTTCTCTCTTTGGTTTATCCTTGAGCGATCTGTTATACATGATAGTTAAATAGCCAATTATACGGCAAGGTTTTGTAGTGATAGTATTGGGCATGTAAGGTCTAACTTGTTTAGTTTATAAAAGTGCCAGAGTATATAACTCGTTATCTGCTTGATTAATTTGCTCCAGGTCCAGTTATATCCAAGTTTATTACTGCGTTTCGTGAACTTGCTACCTACAAAGAACAACTGCGTTCCCAGGTTATTTCTAGATCCTCATTATGGGTTATTTAAAATGTTTTTATTATTTTTATAGTATCGGGGGTTGAGTACTATTTGGCTTGTGCAATAAGGGCAAAGAAATGCAGCTGTAACTGATTGAACTGAGCTTTGCTTGTATGGATTTCCATGTTAATTTGGAAATATTGTTGCAGGTAGAACATGTACTAACCGATCGTTTGATGCACTTCTTGAATGAGGATTTACAAGGTGCAAGGGTAAGTTCTATAAGAAAGATCAGAACTCGTGCCATTATCTAATTATCACAATATGAATAAATATCATGTAATTCCTCTCAAATATGCTTTCTTTCTCGATAATCTATGGGAATATAGACATTTGTTAACCAAACACCATTAAAGTTTGAAAAGAGATTAAGATGGATAATGAGTTACCCCTTTAAGAACTTCCTTTACACAAACACTGACGTCATTCCAAAGGATAAAAATTCTTCCTGATTTGAATCAATATCCAACCAATTTCTTTTAAGCTCCACAAAGACTTCATAACCTTCTTGTCAACCTACATAAATTTTGTTTCTTGAAAAAATACTATATCATGGTAATGATTCTTGACAAAATTCTTGATCTTTACTCTCTTCTTGAAATGTCCTTGACCTCTGATGTTTCATGAAAGAATCTTCATTGTACCTCGTTGATTGATACAAGTGAAATGCAGGCCTCTTCAAAGTGTTGAGAAATACTCGGTTTATCAAATGACGAAGCTTTTTTTTTTTGCTAGATGGTGCTGATTGGTTGAATAATTAAGATCCTCTTTTTTCACTTCTTGGACCTAATTCAGACTTACTTTTTTCTAATCTTGAGTTGTTCTTTTCTGTAAAAAGGATCTGAAACTCTTCAAAGAATGATTGCTAGAAATCCTCGTTTGAGGTTTCTAAGGACTCCGAAACAATAAGAGAATCAAGTTGGTGATGCTGACATCAATGTCCTCCTCATTTTCAAATAACTCATATTCCAATCTTCTTTTTGCCATGCCGTCATTGGTTGAATTAATGGTTTCAGAGGATAGAGAATTTAATTCTCCCTTTATTCGATGCAATTTCCTTGGGGCTCTTCACTTGCCTCATTAAAAGCAACATTAAAATTCATTTGGAGTTCTCCATCCGAATTTATTGTATCAAGGTCATTGAATGCAACCGATTTGCATTTACATCTGCTATAGAAAATAGATGAGATTCAATGAATCTTTTAGAATTCTTCGTGCATGAATATAAAAAAGGATCTTTCAAATTTCATTCTTTTAAAAATTTTGCGTAATTTATGCCTGGACCATCATTGATAATTCCTGGTTAATTTGGACAATAAACATAAGTTGTTTCAGTTTCATAAAGTATAAAATCAAAAAATGGTTGGTTTGGTTTTCGAAATATGAGTTTAGGTCATGGTTCTTTATTTTTCTGAAGCTTATGGGTCCGTTGAATGTTAGTTTTGGCCAAAACATTGAGCCAAGTCGAACCACTTACCCCTTACTTTTGTGCTACTTGTATTCTTTTGTTTGTTTTTTTTTTCTTTGAAGGTAGAATTTTCAAGAAGGTCAAAATTTTCACTTGGAAGGTCTTGCATGGGAGGATTAACATAATTAAGCATAATAAAAAAAAAATCTTCTATGTTATTGAGGCATTTAGTGGTGTGTTCTGTGTCCTTTTGAGGACATGGATCACGTTTTTTAGGGATGCCAATTTGTGTATTCAATTTGGAACATACACTTAAATGTATATGCACATATATATTGTCTTGCTTGTGCAATTTGTGTTTTTTTTCCCATGACAATTGGTATTTCGTCATTAGGCCCTATAGACTTGTTTGTCGTGTAATTCCTGTAAACTGTTGAATAGAGGCCTATTCTCAGTGGGCATGTAAGCATTTGAAACTCTTCTTCTGTGAATTTGAGAGAGTAAAAAATATAGTGCTATATTCAAACATGTAACTTAGGTCTTCTTATATAGGAGAATGACCTACTACAAACAAGGAAAGTAATAAATGTATATACACATAATGCCAATTTGTGTATTCAATTTGGAACATACACTTAAATGTATATACACATATATATTGTCTTGCTTGTGCAATTTGTGTTTTTTTTCCCATGACAATTGGTATTTCGTCATTAGGCCCTATAGACTTGTTTGTCGTGTAATTCCTGTAAACTGTTGAATAGAGGCCTATTCTCAGTGGGCATGTAAGCATTTGAAACTCTTCTTCTGTGAATTTGAGAGAGTAAAAAATATAGTGCTATATTCAAACATGTAACTTAGGTCTTCTTATATAGGAGAATGACCTACTACAAACAAGGAAAGTAATAAATACCATAAAGACTAAATATCAACAATAAAGACTAAATATTAACAACTAATATTGACAACTAATATTTACACAAATATTGATAAATCCAATACTCCCCCTCAAGTTGGTTTGAAGATGTCGTCCATAGCCAGCTTGCTGATTAAATTGTCGAATTGTTTCTTTGGAAGCCCCTTAGTTAAAACATCGGCAATTTGCTCTGTTGTCGGAAGATAAGGGATACATATTGTACCTGCATCAATCTTCTTTTTAATAAAATGTTTGTCAACCTAGATATGTTTGGTTCGATCATGTAGCACAGGGTTATGAGCTATAGATATGGCAGACTTATTGTCACAATAAATCCGTATAGGTGTCGGCTGGGGAATCTTCAATTCTTCAAGTATCCTTTTGATCCATATACCTTCACAAATTCCATGAGCCAATGCTCTAAACTCTGTATCAGCACTACTCCTGGCCACTACATTTTGTTTTTTGCTCCTCTATGTAACTAGGTTTCCTCCAACAAAGGAACAGTAACCAGAAGTAGATCTTCTATTGGTAGTACTTCCAGCCCAATCTGCATCAGTATAAACTCCTACTTGGGAGTGGTTATTCTTTTCGAATAAAATACCTTTTCCAGGAGTTCCCTTCAAATATCTCAAGATTCTGTAGACAGCTTCAAAATGAGTTGGTCCAGGTGCATGCATGAATTGACTTACTAACTTACAGCAAATGCAATATCTGGTCGCGTATGTGATAGATAAATTAATCTTCCCATAAGTCTCTGGTATTGTTCCCTATCCTTTATTTCTTCTGCGTTTGCTGCTTGTAATTTCAAGTTAGGTTCAATAGGAGCTTCTGCGATCCTGCAACCAAGCAATCCTGTTTCTCCAAGTAAGACAAGAACATATTTTCTTTGATTAACAAATATACCTTTCTTCGATCTTGCGAATTCCATTCCTAGAAAATATTTTAATGTTCCCAAGTCCTTGATTTGAAACTCACTTACTAGATTTTTCTTAAGACCAGCTAGTCCTGCTTCATCATCACCAGTGAGAATAATATCATCTACATAGACAATCAGAATTGAGATTTTATTATTCTCAGAGTGTTTATAAAATATAGTATGGTCAGCTTGACTCTGGAGAAATCCATAACTCGATATGA
>NW_019104551.1:402488-427487 GCF_001995035.1 Momordica charantia
AGTCGGCCTTCATCGCAAGCGAACCTCCATCTACCGCGCCGCCTTCGCGACCCTCCACCCGCATAGATCCAATCTGATGTAGTGAGTTTGGTTTTATATTAGTTTGTTAGTTAGGTTGTTAGGTTGGCTCCTTATAAATAGCCAACCATTTCCTTTGTAAAAATCAGAATTTGAATAAAGAATTTCTTCAAGAATTGGTTTATACCAAATTGGTATTAGAGCCCTAGACAAATCTTAGGACCTGATGGCCGGCAAGAACGCAGCGACTTCCGACAAGGGACCTATGGTGGATCTTGATACCTCTCAACCTTTATCACCTAAATCTACCACCAACCGTTTGTTGTTGATGGAGGTTTCTTTACGTGAAGTTCGGTCTAGCATCCACAACATCCATGAACTTGTGGGGAACTTAGGCCGCCAATTGGAACTTATATCAATGAAGCAAGAACGTCTTCAATTGGACCTTGGTAACAGAAACAATGAACAACACGGCGACCAGTGCCAGAATCGACCAAGAAACAAATTGCGCACTTCGGAAATAGCAAGAAACGTGGGAGGCCATGAATGTCGTCGCCAAGATTTGCAGTTATGTATTCAAGATTCGGATTTTTCTGATGATGAAGAGGGATTTTGTTCAAGAGTGGGAGGTTCAAGAATGTAGAAACTAAGGTTTGAGAGAACCAGATAGACCTTATTCTCATTACTGAAGTCTATATATATAGACAAATATACAAGGTTGACCTAATCCCAAAAAGGGAAGGTAAAGGACAAATGAATACATATTATTTACAAGAATGTAATATATACTAATATATACTCTAACACTCCCCTTAAGTTGGTGCATATATGTTAATCATGCCCAACTTGTTAGAGAGATAATCTATCCATGCTCCAGTCAATGCTTTAGTGAAGATATCTCCTAACTGCTCTCCAATCTTCACATATCCTGTAGCCACCAATCCTTGTTGTATTTTCTCACGTACATAATGACAATCAACTTCAATGTGTTTGGTTCGTTCATGAAATACTGGATTAGATGCAATATGGAGAGCTGTTTGATTATCACACCAAAGTTTCATTGGAGTGGTGATGCCAAATCCCAATTCAGTTAGAAGCTGATATATCCATACTAATTCACACACCGACTGTGCCATTGCTCGATATTCTGATTCAGCACTTGAACGTGACACCATATTTTGTTTCTTACTTTTCCAAGAAACTAAATTACCTCCAACAAATACACAATATCTTGAAGTTGATCTCCTATCTTCCTTAGAACCTGCCCAATCAGCATCTGAAAAAGATTCAATATTAAGATGACCATGATATATATATAACAAACCACGTCCAGGAGCACCTTTCAAATAATATAAAATATGTTCCAATACGGCCCAATGGTCAGTCGTAGGAGAACTCATAAACTAACTGGATAAGCTATGTCAGGCCTAGTAACTGTAAGGTAATTCAGCTTCTCTACTAACCTCCTATATTTCTCAGGATCTTTCAACAACTCCCATTTATTTGTAAGTTGTAAATTAGGCATCATTGGAGTACTACGTGGCTTAGCAGCTAATTTTCCTGTTTTAGTTAACAAGTCAAGTACATACTTTCTTTGTGACAAAAAGATCCCCTTCTTGCTCCTTATTACCTCAATTCCTAAGAAGTATTTCAACATTCCCAAATCTTTAGTATGAAATTGACTATGAAGAAAAGACTTAAGTGATAGGATGCCTGATGAATCATTACCAGTAATCACAATATCATCAACATATACGACTAGTAAGATAACACCAGACTCAGATCTTTTATAAAAAACAGAATGATCTAACTTACTCTTCTTCATTCCAAAATTCTCAATCACCTGATTGAATTTTCCAAACCATGCTCTCGGACTTTGTTTCAACCCATATAAGGATTTACGAAGGCGACATACCTTTCCATTCTCCCCCTGAGCAACAAAACCTGGTGGTTGCTCTATATATATTTCTTGAAGATCACCATGGAGGAATGCATTTTTAATATCAAGCTGATGCAAGGGCCAATGGTGAATAGATGCCAAGGAAATGAATAACCTGACAGAAGCGAATTTAGCAACCGGAGAAAAAGTATCAGAATAATCAATTCCATAAGTCTGCGCATATCCTTTAGCAACAAGACGAGCTTTCAAACGGGCAATTGATCCATCAGGATGAACTTTAACAGCAAACACCCATTTACAACCAATAGGTTTCTTTCCTGCAGGAAGAGACACTAAATCCCTAGTACCATTGTCATCTAAGGCAATCATTTCCTCTAACATAGTAGTCCGCCAACCAGGATGAAACAAAGCTTCATGCACAGTTTTAGGAACAGATACAGACTCAAGGGATGCAAGAAAAACAAGTAGGTGAAAGACAAATGGTTATATGAAACAAAAGAAGAAACAGGATAAGTACATTTATGCTTACCTTTTCTAAGAGCAATAGGAAGGTCATCACTTGTTCCTGGATCCATGGACGAAGAAGCTGTTAGTATAGGGCATGAGTCCGTAGGAGGTTGCCAACGAGAATAAACTTAAGTAATGGTGGGAAGAGAAGGTTCAGGCACAGAGGGAGATGTATTGCTAGGAAGCTCTTCAGTAGAAGTAGAGACAATGAAATAGACAAGAAAGTCATCATCTTCTTGTGAACGCTCCCCCTGCCTGGTACTAAAAGATAATGAAAAGGGAGTATCTTATATGAACGTAACGTCGGGAGAGACAAGATATCTATTGAGATCAGGACAAGAACATCGATACCCTTTTTGAACACGAGAGTAACCAAGGAAAATGCATTTCAATGACTTAGGGTCTAATTTGGTGAGCTGGGGACGAACATCCCGAACGAAACAAGTGCAACCAAATATTTTAGGTTTAATAGGAAATAAAGGTTGCGTAGGACATAGGGTACGATAAGGTATTTCACCCTTAAGAACTGACGAAGGCATGCAATTAATCAAGAAGCAAGCCATCGAAACAGCATCAGCCCAAAAGTATTTTGGAACATGCATTTGAAACATGAAGGCCCTTGCTGTTTCGAGAAGATGTCTATTTTTCCTTTCTGCAACTCCATTTTGAGACGGAGTATCAATAGACGAGGATTGATGAATAATACGATGTTCACTTAAATAGGAGCCAAGAGCACCAGAAAAATATTCCTTATTATTATCACTCCGTAGAACTTTAAGAGAACCACCAAATTGAGTTCGAATTTCAGCATGAAAGTTACGAAAATGAGAAAGTAACTCAGAACGATGTTTCATCAAATATAACCAAGTTACACGAGAGAAATCATCGACAAAAGTAACAAAATACCGAAATCCATTTTTGGACTCAATAGGACAAGGACCCCAAACATCAGAATGGACTAATTCAAAACGTGCATTAGTTCGTGTATTGACTCTAGGATAGGAACTGAGACGATGAAACTTATCAAATTGACATGACTCACAATCTAAAGAATGCAAACTATGAAATTGAGGACGGAGACTCTTTAACTCGGAGAGAGATGGATGACCCAAACGACAATGTTCTTCGAAAGGAGTTGGCACTCGAGTCGCTGTAGGTATTTGTGTATCAGACGTGTAGAGGTCATCAGATTCATGTCCTTTACCAATAGTCTTCTTCGTTGTAAGATCCTGAAATAAGCAATAACTAGGAAAGAATAAGACACAACAATTGAGATCACGAGTAAGTTTACTGACAGAGATCAAATTAAAAGAAAATTGTGGCAAATTTAAAACAGTGGTCAATGAAAGAGTTTTGGAGAGATGAACTGTGCCAGAGCCAAAAACAGGAGAAGTGGTGTTATCCGCTATTGTAACATCATGTAAAGATGTAGATGGTGAAAAGGTAGCAAATAAATTGGTGTTACCTGACATATGATTCGTAGCACCAGAGTCAATGACCCATTTGACGCGGAGGAAATAAGACATTTATTGGTATTACCTGAATCAGCAATAACAGTAATTGGATTAGAGGATGATGCCATCAATGACTCTTGATACTGTTGGAATTTAGCAAACTCTTCCGCAGAAATCGTTACCATTAATTTCTTCTCGATCATAACTTCAACAATATGGACACAAACAAAAACTGCATTGAAATAGACCAAACCAAATCTGAAGGAGGAAAGGAAATCGAACCAAACCAATTGAACAGAGCCAAGTGAACCAAACCAATTGAATCGAAACAAACGAACCGGACCAGAATCGGTATAAATCAGACCAAACCGAATCGGAATGTGATGAACCAGATCGAACCGAACCTGAACCTGATGAACCAAACCGCTTGAAACCAAGCCGGTTGAACTGGACCGCTCGAACCAGACTGCTTGAACCGGGCTAGATATTTTCTGAAACCAGAAACCCTAAGTGCTACCCCACGACAACCAGGGACGAAGGCGCCTGGCAGCAACGGAGGTGCGAAGGACGGCAAGACGAAACCCACGAACAGCAATTGAAAAACAGCAGCGTTGGCGAATCAGCAAACGACAGCGGCAGCTGCGGCGGCGGCGGCGGTGGTGGGTGGCGGCAGTGGTAGTGAGTTGAGTTGGATAGCAATGAACAAAACCCTAATGGACAAAACCCTAATGGGCACAAAACCCTAGATCTCTGATACCATGTAGAAACTAAGGTTTGAGAGAACTAGATAGATCTTATTCTCGTTACTGAAGTCTATATATATAGACAAATATTCAAGGTTGACCTAATCTTAGAAGGGGAAGGTAAAGGACAAATGAATACGTATTATTTACAAGAATGTAAAATATACTAATATATACTCTAA
Organism: Momordica charantia; assembly: GCF_001995035.1. The sequence continues at coordinate 407,293 of NW_019104551.1, forward strand.
CAAAGAACAAGAATTCAATCGACAAGAATCGTTATTGAGATTTTTGAATCAAGAATTTCACAAGAATTGTTAAGATGAGCTAATGGAAAGGGATAATCTTCTACTGGCACTTTTGCAAGAAAATCTCATTCAGATAAGTTCAATCAACATAGAAGATGAATTTCTTTTGAGTTTTGTTGATTATTTCGATGAAGGAGATGGAATTTTATTTTGTTTGGAGAAACTTTTCACTAACACCGTAGAATTTGATAAAGATCTTAAAGAAAAGCATGTGGCTAAAGTTGAGAAAGGCTTGGTTGAAGCTGATATTATTGAAGTTGGAAAAACTGGAGAAAGTTCAATTTACCAACCTCAAGAATTCGAATCTGATTCACTGCATGAAGGTCATGTTGTGATTGAATTGCGATTAATTTCTTTGAAGAACCAAGATCTTGCTAGAAAAGAATTGGGTTCTTTACAAATTAGTAATATGACTAGTGGAAGTGAAGAAGTTATGGGTCGACTGCTGAATTCCTTGTGTGATTTTGCACTCAGTTGGATGATTAAGACACTGCTTTATTGGTGTTTTGACGAATTGAAGACAATATTTTCAGTTGAAGTATATTTGAATCGCAAAAGGAAGAGAGATTCAGTTCTGAAAGTTTGCTTACTTCCTATCTTGATTCCTTTTAAACTCGAGGACGAATTTTTTTTAAGAGGGAAGGAGTAGCGAGTTTGGTTTTATATTAGTTTGTTAGTTAGGTTGTTAGGTTGGCTCCTTGTAAATAGCCAACCCTCTCCTTTGTCTCTTAGTCTCAGGGTAGTAGATATTTACATCATTATACATGCAGCATTGCAGCCTACTGATTAGGAAGGAACTAGTCTTTTATAATATACATTTATATTTATATATTTATTCTTTTTTTTCCTTTTATAAGAAATCTGTGTTGAATAAAACACAAAAAAACTGACAACCTAAAGGCAGGCGGAAGACGTGACCCCTGACAACCTAAAAGCAGGCGGAAGACGTGACCCCAAGCTTGAATAAAATAGGTTTCCAATTTAAATGATCTAAAGGCAGGCGGAAGACGTGACCCCCAAGCTTGAATAAAATAGGTTTCCAATTTAAACGATCATAGAGAGAGAATAATTACAAAAGAATTTGCTACATTAAGCTAGAATAAGAAAGCTAGTACTTATAATATCAGAGTGGTTAATGGAATTATGGGAAAAAATATAATCCACATAAAAGATGAAAAATGGAAACGGTTGGTCAGCTGTTGGAAAAATTTTACTACTTAATGCTGTTGAGGTGATCTGAAATACAAGCAGATGAATATTTCCAGCTATTACTATATTTCCCTTTGCTATGAAGTCCTATCGTGCTATCATAAACTCCTTTCCGTACTCTGATTGTAACGTGGTCGTGCTCAGTCAGTGTCTGGTCAAATATTTCTGCATGATGTGTGTAATGATTTGGGTATGCACATATTCCATTTTCTTTAATTGATGATAATATATTTGTTTATTCACCGATTAACCCAAAAAGTTTTTGGGTTTCATTAAATTTAATCACTTATCAATACTTTAATATTTATTTTCAATTGGGGCTTGAAAATTTGCACAAAACCCAACAAATGGTCATCACTATTAAGGAGGAAATGAAGTTATAGGGGTTCGACATGACTTCTTGCTTTGTAACCACGATAAATCACCACTGAACTCGAAAACTTAAGTTATGGATTACGGTAAATTTAATTGTTAAATATGTTAATTTGAAATTAGACAATTGTTCATCATGAAGTCCCAAAGTTTGAAGTTGTTGATTCTTGTTCCTATCAATGGTTTCAGGATGTGAGGATCAAGAAATGTTTTGTCATGATTCTTGTAATGGATGCCATCTTTAACTTCTTATTTCTCTGCAATTGAATTTTAAAAACATGAACTTTTGCAGCGATAGTACTCAACATACTGTGGCCAAATCAATTCCAAAACCAAGTCCCAGGGATGCCATACAGCTTAAGGAGAGATACATACAGGCTAAGGTAGAAGGCATTTTTCCTCTCCATTCCAAGTTTGCTAAATAATATATAAGGTCTTAAATTCATTTCCTAATTTTCATATATGTTTTAAACTTAACTTTCATAATTCCTTGCCAGCAACCCTGGAACTAAGGTTTAAAATGTCAGTATCGATGAAAATGTTGAGATCTCAATTTTATGAAAATATCGATAAAATAATATTGATAGATAATTTCTAAAAGAATTATAAAAATAAAAAATTCCTGAATGAATTTAAATTAATAAATACACATTTCACTCCTTTTAAATAATTTGTAATTTCTTTTTATTAGTATTTATGTTTCTAACAGTGATATTTTGTTAGCATTTCCTATATTTTGTTATTGTTTTTATGATGTGATGAAAATATCGATTAACCACTCATATTGATGTCGAATCCTTGGACATGTGGAAATGTCGATGGAGATGTCAGCATGTCGAGAAAATTTAAAACATTGCCCATAACATTATTATGATTATTGGTCATTATTGGAGAAGATCACTTAATTATTTTTGTTTCCACTTCATTGATGACTTTATTCATAGGATATGTATGTATTTTGATGTTTCTCTCACATTGAGCGCACAGTTCCTTTTCACAAGTTCTATCATGTAACTGTATGACTTGTAACTTCTGTTCCTTAAATAGTATGTCGAGAAACTTCTTGTGGTCAAGGATGGTGAAGCATCTGGCATGACAAAAAGCATATGGGAAGCTGTCAAAACAAATGACTTGCAAAAAGCATATCACCTCATTGCAGCTTCGACTGTATCAATTGTCAACACAACTTTTCATCATGTGGTCGGAGTAAGTTCAAGCCCGGATTTGGACGAGGACTCGGAAAAAAGTCGGGAATCGGATAATGCATCATCGTGTGGGAGAGATTCGGATTCTAAAGAGTCAATGAACAGCCTTCGTGGTTGTTCACTATTGCATCTCGCTTGTCAAAATGGGAATCAAGTGATGGTTGAATTGTTATTGCAATTTGGTGCGGATATAAATGTACGTGACTCTCATGGAAGGACGCCTTTGCATCAATGCATCTCCCAGAAAAACAACACGTTAGCTAAGTTGCTACTTAGAAGGTACAATATTCTCCAAAAGCCAACTTCTAATTCTAATTCTTCTACACGCTATGTATCTCAGATAGCTAAGAAGCATAGACACTTTTGTTCAGGTAACATGTCCGTGTCTGTGTCCGTGTCGAACACATGTTAGTACAATAAATGTGGGGTTGATACTAGCTGTAAAAATTGAGTATAAGTTCAATACTTGTCGACACATATTAAATACTCAATAAGCATATTAACTAGACATTAGAATATAGGACAAAAGTAATAGAATTTGAGAGCAAAATACATCAAACTCATTTTTTAAGCATATAAATGCAAGACTTAAAATTTCCTTCTTGCTTAAAAAAGAGGCCAAAACACAGCTTTGGTCTCTAGGGTAGTTTGATGTCTATTTAGTCATTTAGGTTTGAAAAATAGTTCTAAATGGTCCCGGACTATAAGTTAATTAATAGAAAGATGATACGACAGTTATCTTGCTAAGTAGATGATATCATCTTTTCATTATCAACTAATGGTCTAGGATCTATTTAGAACCATTTTTAAAATCTCACGGACTAAAATGATGTCCCTTTTGACCAAAAGTGTATTTCACTCAAATATAAATATTTTTCTAAAATATGTCCTCTCCATATCCACGTCCTAGATTGTTAGAAAATAATGTTTCCATCTTCATGTCAATTGGTGTCATATCTCGTGCCCCCATCTGTGGTTCTTAGCATGAGAGGATGTCATTCAAAGTTTCTCATGAACACAGAAGTGAATCCCTTTTAGAAATTGAATGGATTCAGTTTAATACAGACATCAAGAAAAATGTAATAAAAAAAGGAAAGACGATGAGTTATCTTTTCTTTTATTATTTAGCTTAGAACACGTGCGAGATAGACTGTCGACTTGAGGAACTAATCAATTGAGAAAAAAGGAAACTATGAACCAAGGTGAAGATTAATGTTAGAGTGGCTTGATCAAACGAGTAGGGTATATTATTTTTGTGAATTACATTGATAATGGTGTTCTTATATAAATTTTATCATCTGTGTTTTTGCTTCTTATAAACTCTACAGAGGTGCACGGCCATCCATCAAAGATGGTGGAGGATTAAGTGCTTTAGAAAGAGCAATGGAAATGGGAGCAATTACAGATGAGGAGCTATTTCTTTTGCTTACAGGATCTGAATAAGGCCATATTATACAAACTTTTTTATTTATCTTTTTTGTTGACCATTGTTTATTGTTGTGTAATTTACTATATTTCTTTTTTTGTTAATCAAATCCGAAGGAAAAGAAAAGAACCTTTTAATTATTATTGGTGTTTTCATCTGCCATAACTTCTGCCATCTCTTCATTGTTGATGATCATAAGAATAATTTGTTGATTTGCAATGTCAAATCGTTGCCCGTTGCCTTATATTTTTTATAATTGAGTTGATGCTATCTTTGTACAAGAATCGTCAATTGAATGGGAATATAATTTTATTTGTTGGTATCGTTTTCCTTTCTTGTGCGACTTTGAATCATCTTTTGATCTTAACGAAAACTTCACTGATCAATTAGCACTACAAAAATGTTAGTCTTTGTTTGAGATGATTTTTTAAACAAGTGATTTTTTAATGAAAGTATGTTTTGTATAACTTTTAGAAAAATTTAGAGCGGGTTTAAAAGTGCTTTTTAAATAGTTATAATAAAAGGAAGTTTTTGTTAAAAAAATCAAATTGATTTAGAAACATTTTTTTTTTTTAAGAAATATTTGGGAGAGGACTAAGTTAACAATTTACTTTAATGATAGACTGAAAATTAGTAATTAGGAAAAAAAATGCATATTCGTAATTTGTGGAATCATTTTGGATGCGATGCAAACTTAAAAGCATATTTAGTAATTAAAGATATGTTTGGTAACATTTTGGTCAACATTTTTCGTTTTCTAATTTTTAATTAAAAAAATAGAATGACATGACTTTAACATCTATAAATTCAAGATGATCAAACAATATTTATATTTATACTTGATAGATTAGATGGCTCTGCTTCACTTCACAGCTTGCCACGTTGGGGCGATTGTTAGCCAAGAGTTGACGGCTTGCAAGGTCAGCTTCACTCATGAGCGCGAGGCTACTAAACAAATCGAGGAGTTGAGGGTCGAGCTAAAAAGGAAGCTGCGGAGCGGGCTATTGAGAGGGCCAATCACAAGGTAAGAATAAAAAATTTTAATGTCCTCAAGTACACCATGAAGAAGCTCTTGGAATTTGACGACCTGGTGTGAGACCTGGCTGACAAAGGGTTCGACATCGTCGTCGCTGAGGTGAAGAAGATTGCTCCCGATTTGGACTTCGCCTTGGTGTATCAGGCATTCGAGGCTGCCATGGAAGAGGACGAGGACAAGGCCCCAGTTGAAGAGATCGATGGTGTCTACGTTGACAAGCAGGGGACCAATCAGGATGTTTGATTCTTCTCTTTCTTTGTTGTTCTTTGCTTTTATTTACTTTCCTCACTATCAGTTCTTTTCAAAGTTTTGTAGGGCCAAAGCGTATGTGCTTTAGCTCACTCTTCTTGTATTGTTGAGCATATATACTTTGGCAGTTCTTCTTTTTCCAATGAAATGGTCATTTTTACAGTAGTTCGACCTATAGAAAAGATCATGAAAGAGGCGATCAGAATGGTACTCGAATCCATTTACGATCCCGAGTTTCCAGACACATCGCACTTCCACTCGGGTCGAGGCCGCCACTCGGCCCTAAGACGGATCAAAGAAGAGTGGGGAACCTCTCGCAGGTTTTTGGAATTCGACATCAGGAAGTGTTTTCACACCATCGACCGACATCGACTCATCTCAATCTTTAAGGAAGAGATCGACGATCCTTGTAGTTCTTCGGTTGAGTTCGTTCTTTTATTCAAATGCATCCCATTCCAGGTTAGCTCTCTGCTCGGGATGCATGGGCTGGGCGCCCGTTCTTCATTCCCATCCTCCCGCTCGTGTCCTATTTAGTCAATTCCACAGTTGAGTCTTGTTGTCAAAGTCTCGCTGATTGGCCCTGCTAGTGTGCGAATCCCGTAGCCTCTTCTRTCCATTCCTAGAGAGTCTTATGTAGCCTGGCTTCTTTCATCGGTGGAATCAGTGCAAATACCACTATTTTTTGTTTTGGATCTTCCAAATCATTCCCGGGGGAGGTCCGGACCCTTTCGAGTTTCCGGCGGTTTCCTAGATTGAAGTAGCCTTTCGTCATCCTACCAAACGAAAGAAGTCACTATCAAGCAGCGAGATGAACCTTGGTTTGGTGAATTGAAGTTGGCCTTAGGTGTAATAGGACTCCCAGTTACTGCGCGCGATCGTATACTGAGGTGCTCCCCGCCGGTTGTTGGAACGACGCGAGCCGTGCCTCGATTCAGAAAGATGAAGGGCCAAAAAGTCGAAATAGGGGGTTACTAATTCCCCATCTCATTGGGGGCGGAAAACGAATCGACATCTCGATGTGAGACAGCCTTTTCAATTTGAGTTGGGAAAGAACGGCGAAGTCCATCCGAATCGTCCAATGAAGAATAAGAGGAGAACAAAGCGCCAATGGCGCGGATCGGATGTCAACCTGTGGAGGCACCATTTGTTACTATTGGACAAATTTCTCCTTTTGTTTTCTTCTTGTTCTTTGCCATAACGCCCATTCCGGGACGAGTTGGAAGAGGAATTCCTAATTCTTACACGGATGAGCCCTAGCCCTGTAAGCTCACACCTAATCAGTGAAAAATTTTGACACAAATCATTGTAGAGTGAGTATTACACCAAGAATTCATTGACAAGCGGATGACTTTTCTGGATCAAAGAACTGAACACGTTTCCAATACCGACTGCGGCTCCCGCTGAAGCAATTGTAGCAGCTCCGGCACCCATTGATTTTGCACCTTCTAACATCTCGGGTTGAGAATTCTCGTCACGGGGTGGAATCAGCCCCCCAGCCTTTCCCGGTCAACTGCGGAAAACCTTCTCAATTCAATTGCCTGCCGATTTTTTAGCCTATCTCGCCMGTTCAAGCCCTCTTATGGTCTTTGTACTAGTTCAGCTTTCGCATGCTCTTTAACTTGCCAGCCGATTTCTCGGAATCAGAGGAAGATCTCTCATCTGATGACCCTGAACAAGAAGGAGCAGCTCTCGATGTGAGATCAGCAGGAAAAGAAAGAAGAGGAATTGGATGCCCCAGAGCAGCAGCTGTTCTGGCACATACCTTAAGAACCTGACCATGCACCGAAATAGGATGACCTAACAATAAGGTCAGGTCAGGCTTTTCCTCCCTTTCTTATTATTAGTAAGATAGGTTGTTTGAGCGCTTCTGCGCGATACGGCTGAAAAGCCTGATCTTGCTTGCTCCTCTTTTTAAAGAAATAGCTTGAGTTAAAATCTGACCTTTAGCAACGGCAGAAGTCTTTCTTAGTGCAATACCTTCAACTGCCCTTAAAGCGTGCGAGCGCCTTGCCCCCCCCGTCTTACCGCGGCTGCTGGCACGAAGTTAGCCGGGAGAAAAGATAAAACTTATTTAATTATTCAGAAAAACGAACTTCTCTCCTACATCTGATCGCAACCAGGTACGTCTGGTCATTTTTTGAATAGTAAGGGGCGGGCCTCATATATCRGTCTGGGGGGTACCATTTCTTTTCTCTGTCTCGCTATACAGGGCTTGATGTACAATTTCCTCTTTTTCCGTAGAACCTATAAAAAAGAGATGGTTGTGGCGCGAGGATCGTCGATCGAAACTGGTGCAGGATTTCATATTTGCATATTGAGTACAGCCAGGCAGTTGAATGCGAAAGCTCGCTCGACTTAATAATAGCTGTCTTACGTCCCCCAGTTCCTCGGCAGCACCTCGAGGTGCATTTTGACCTGCAAGAAGCTGAGTTTCTTTGCTTTCTTTCGTCACAGGGCTGATCGGCTTGTTGGTACGGTTAGCTTGTGATCTACGAGGACCAGAATGATTATCCCTGCCCGATRGGTCTACATCCATCCCTGAATGTCGTCGGGTACTGTTCACTTCCCATCTCCTGGCACCTCAACCGCTAATGCAAGCATCCATCTAGTTCCATTCTATACCCTGCAGCTTTACTAAGCCGTATCAGACCAGATACATCTATTGAGTGAGAGAAAGGGAGAAAACTCTCCGGAGGAACTACTTCGTTAGGATTGGGAAATTGCGGCTGGATGTTGGTCCAGCCTACTACGAGGATCCCGTTCGAAAGAATCGAAACACATCGAAATGGTACCAGCCGTACTTAATAATAGAAGGATTTGGCAGAAATATGTAAAATTGTCCCTCCTAAAAAGATTATTCCAGAATAAATGGGCAATAGTTAGGAGAGGTGCGCCRGCGGCGAGCAGAAGCAAGGTTATTAGATACCTCAGGAAAGCCTGCCTTCCATCTCTCCCCCTCGCCCGACTCATTCTCAATCACGATAGTGGCCAGCTGAGCTACCTGAACCACTTTCCTAAAGTCTGTTTTCTTCAAAGAATACGCCCTACCTTACGACTAAGGAAACTGTACATCAAGCCCTGTATAGCGAGACAGAGAAAAGAAATGGTACCCCCCAGACCGATATATGAGATGCCTCTCTGAACCCTCCAGTGGGAGCAACAAAGGGTGATGGCTCCCCTTACTAGTAAAGGGAACTGGAAGGGATGCTATTGGTGCTATCGGTATTGCTTATGCTGTGAAAATTAGTTAATAACGAGCTTTCTAGCTCCAGAATGTTTCAGTTTATGCTCCTACCTATTATCTGGATATACCAAGAAAGATGTACGAGGAGAAGGTTCTGGTAAGCTCGTCAGGTGCTGGCGTAAGTAGTAACTCCTACCGTTGCTAAAGCTTTCTCTTTAAGGCTTTTCACTCCGAGCGTCAAAAGCAGGTATTTTTTGATTGCCCCGCTGACCTTTTCTAGGCCCAAATCCGGGTCGAAGTTTAGACCGCTCACAGTAGTTCGACCTATAGAAAAGATCATGAAAGAGGCGATCAGAATGGTACTCGAGGCATCTAAGAGCCACCGTGATCCTGTCCTTAGAATGCACAAACACATGCGAGGATCTAAAACCCCAATCCCTTTTGGGGGCCAAATACCTCCGATCTCTAGTTGAGATCTTTTTCCGGATAAAAAAAAGCGAACGAGACAGCAAATGGATGGAAATTCTCCACTTAATGGCTGCCGCTTAACGCTCTGGCKCTCTGAATCTCGAAGGTCTTGGTAGGATTCTTACTTGCTGGCCCAGCCCTTTTCTTTCTTGCTGGTCTACATCAAGTGCATTGAATGCCCCACAATCTGAATCAAAGAGGATGAGTCAAGGAGAAGTTCGGGACGAAACCTGAGTGGATCTGCGGCAAAGCGGAGCCTCCGGAGATTTTCTTGATCTTTCAAGAACCCTTTGTAGAGCTTCCGGATGTCCTTCTCCTGTCTTGGATTTGAAAAGTATATCGTCGACGTACACCTCAACATTTATTATAATACATGCATCATATCGTGAAAGATTACAGTCATAGCATCGGTCCGCTCCTTTTAAGGGACATTCATAGCCGTCCTCCGAGAGTTAAAACACCCCATAGATCCGATCGTTCACTCTTTTAGACCCTTAGTTTCACTTGGTTGGGCGGTACGCTCTGCTCTCTCGAGACCCCTACTCTAATCAAAAGACTAAAGGCCCCTACTAAAAGGCGAGCACTGGAATGAGAAAGGCTTGTAGACTCGTGAGGCTGAACGACACATTCGAAAACTAAAGCRCACACTCGAAAGTGCTTCGAAAGGTGTCAGCAGCCAATTTCTATTTCGATTTTTTTAATGTGGGCCTTATTTCTAATTGAGAAGGGCTTCAATAAAAAGGAGATCGTGGGATCAAAGTGGACGTTCAAAATTTCCATGGCCGATTGCATCCCGAGGACTTTCTTGATTGAAAAAGTAGCGTGGAAAAGTTCTTTGATTGGAAAGAACGAGACGAGGTATGCGAAGATGAAATTCCTGAGCACGGGTCATGCCTCAATTTGGTGGGGGGGAAGGAGCCCGACAGGGTCCCCCCACTGACTTGGCCCGGGCCTAAGTGAAAGTGAAGTGGTGGGCCTACCCATCCCAACCAGGGGTATGCTGGGATTTGCGAATTGGCGTCCTTTCAGGTCTTCATCTCCGGTGAAAGGTGATAAGGCCCTAGTGGGCCGGATTCCCTTCCATTTGGAAGATGTTTGCAATCAGATGGGGGTCAACCTCTTTCATGACCCATGGCCTTTCTCCTTTATTAGTGTATAAGGAAGGCATTGAGATTTCATCTTGGATTTCGAACCTCAAGCCCTATCAAGCAAGGGATTCTTCGTCGGATTCGTTCAAGCCCAGTCTCAACGTCACTTCCCAAACCAAAACAGCCTTTCCCAGATCTATGAAAGGTGAAACGTTGAAGGTCCACAACAGGTAACATAAATGAACAAGTTTATTTTGTATTCGAGCTGCTGAGGGCTGTCGAACCGGGTTCCAACCGAATAGAGCGCGAAGCCAACGAGTTCAGTCGAACAGGAATTCCTCTTCCAACTCGTCCCGGAATGGGCGTTATCAGCCCTCCGGTGCAAAASCAAACCTCAAAACCATAGATAAAGGTTAGACATTCGGAGAACGGTGAAGCTCGAAGTGCATATTTGAGAAGCGATCTTTGTGAGGTCCACTGTACTCCCCGGAAGAGCGTGAGGCGATAGATAGGGTTTGGTCCTTCTTCTCGCTGGCTGAAAGGGAAAAAGGCTCGAGATATTAGAAAGCTGCCTCTGACGATCCGTAAGGGGTCTTGATTATCAACAAAATTTCTTCAAACTCTTTCCTAAAGAAAAAAAGAGATGGAATTAATTCAAGCCAGCAAAGGACTAAGGTAGGGGACAAGAAAGGTAAAGAGAGCAAAGCTGGTCGACGCCAGCTGTAATGGTTGAAAATAGGGGGCCCCCTCCAAATCCTCGATACGCTCTCTGGCATTGCGAATGCGCGCTTCTTTCAAGGCAGGATCCAGTGTTCTAACACTYCTCAAAAAAAAAGTTAGCATTCTACGGCCCTCTTGAATTTGATTTTGCAGTTGCCGCAAAGCTAGGTGGTGCTATTATGGCGGGGGAAGGGTCTCCATCGGAAGGAATGCTTTTTGTGRCAGGTCTTTCTATTACCGATATGAACCTCACTAACGGGTCTCGTTCTGTATCTAGGTCTCGATCTATATCACTAAGGTCAGTATATGAATCTGCTGCGCGATCTGTTACCGAGCCGTATTATTGGGAATAACGAAAGCATCTCTAAATACTCAAAGTTTCATATCGGAAGCAAGTTTTCAAGAAACTACTCTATGGCATGAATCCACGGCCTTCCAAGTAGCAGGTTGAAGGAAGTCGGGATGTCTAGTACCTGGAATTTTTCCTTAAACAGGACCGGCCCTGCAGTTCATTCTAAGGCCAGGATGCCCATTACCCCACTTATGATGACTTCGCCCTTACCTACCTGTGCTGGAGCCTCTCCTTCACCTCGTAAACTCGGTAAAGCGGCTGAGATTACCTCATTCACCCCTTTCTGTAGGTCAGGATCAACAGGATTGGTTGGGTGGCTGGAAGCTGACGGATCCGCTCGAAAGAAGAACGCAACGAATTGAATGATGAATGATCAGGAAGGGCTGGACCTCTCTTGGTTGACTGAGGGCTCTACTTCTCTTCCCGAGCTCATGGACTCTGTTTATGGAGGGTACTGAGCGAATCGACTACACAGAACAATCAAGCCCGAATTCCTCTGGATGGAAGGGAAGAATGTGGACAGATGGAACCAAAGAGGAGCTCTCCCTACTTAGCGCAGGCTACATTGGACCCCTAGATCATGAAGAAGGTGTCCCCTACACCGGACCGGAATCTCCATCCCGATTGGGAACCACAAAAGTGATTATCAATGGCTGGTTGAGCTCAWGCTCTTGCTTCTTGGTCACCACAGAAGCAGAACCAAAGCGAGCAGGGCCCACACCTTAGTTGTTCTATACCTTGCAGGAGAAGGGTTCAAGTACCCATTCTAAGAAGCCATTGATTTGATCGAACTTGAATGAACATCATAGTACCCTTGTTGTTCGAGCTGATTCAAAAGCATTTGTGCAAGCGGCTTACGCTTCAAAAGTCAGAACAAAAACAGTGAAATATTAGCTTTCATTCTCCTTTGTTCGAGAAAGCCTGTGCCTAAAGCAGGGGCCTAGCCGCCGGGGGCATACCCAACCAATATGAGCCTGTCCGAGACTTGCCATTCCCATGGAAGAGAGTTTCCCTGCGTATTGATTCATTACCGACTGAACGGGAAATGCTTGCTTCTATTCTTTCTCTCCGAGCGATGAACCGTGGTTGTCGACTCAAGATTTTGGAAGGAATCCTTTAGCTAGCTTTGTATCTCTCTAGCGAGCCATATGCTTTATGCTTGATCTTGTAAATCTGAAATCGGACACTTCCTCGGCCCAGCATGTTGAGACCGGAGCGTGACTAGGGAGCAAGCTCTTAAAAACTCCCATTTTCTCGTTGGGGTTCTTAGGACGTATTAAAAAAATATGTGACGATTTTTCTTTAAGTAAGAGATTGGCCATCGCCCAAAGGCGGCTCATTGAGCCGGTCATCGGTTGCCTTGAGCAATTTGCCATTCTCCCATTGATTCCTATGAATATAGGAAACTTTTATTTCTCATTCACAAATCCATCTTTGTTTATGCTGCTAACTCTACAAATTCGCTCATGATCAAGTTACAACCTAAGATCTATGACCATATTATGTTAACTGTTCGTATTTCGTTCATTCTATCGGTATGCTCCCAGGTACCTGTAATTGTGATCCGTTTGCCAGAACTAAGGGGTCTTTCTGTGGAAACCTTCACGAACAATCGTCGTTTTTTGATGGTTTTTCCGCTTTTCACAGCAGCTCTTTCCACACCTCCGGATATCTGGTGCCAAATCGTCGCCCGTTTCCTTATTTCTTTGATAATCGGGGTCAGCGTACTGTGACTCAAACCATTCAGGATATACCTGGTCTTTTGCAGGTCCCTTGTACTTGAGAACTACTTTACCTCCTTCAATTGGTATGTACTTATAGGATTTAGRGGCTAAAAAATATCCTTTCATTATTCTGTCCTCTAGCTTAAACATTCCTAAGAYAGAAGAAGAAATCACATCTTTTGGTAGTGGATGACCAAGCACAACTGAGTCAGTGTCCGCTTTCCTTAACGAAGTCATCTATGTGACCAATGCACGCTTCAAAGAAAGCAGGGATGCTCGCTAGCTGCTCAAGGGGATTGAAGACCAAGGCAGGGGTTCAAGCTTTCCTTTTGGGCCAACAGAGCCTTGAGAATGTCGAAAGTGGTTGGTTCAGGCGGAACCGGGATTTCAGGTTCATCTGACATAGTAGCTACAATGGGAGATTAAGAATTCGGGGGTGTAACTTCTTCTACACGAACTTTTGCGGGATTATTACCGATGTAATCATAAAAAGCTAATTTTTCAGGAATTTTAGACCAAGCTTCTGATAAACTTTGATTTTCGGCTAGCCCGGCAGCAGAGAAGGGGTTGTGCGCCCTCCGCCCCATCAACCTAATAATAATGAAGGGCTTTGATGCCAGCATGGACTTAGCTTGCTCGTGTAACAACTCTCTCTCTTCAAATAGGCTTGCTACCGAGATTTCTGACTTGAATATAGACCTTTGTCCTATTCTTTTATCGGCCGGGACGCAGGCCCCCGAAGAGGGAAGCCCAACGAATGTCAGGTAATAGCTTAGATTAAAGTACGATTAAAGGGAGGAGATATCTTGAATCAAAGTCAATCGCAATTTTTTATTGAATGAAAAGAAGATTGCGCCAATGAAAGATCTCTGTCATTTTGTTATTATATTTTTCTTTTTATCTTAACTTATAAATATGTAGTTTAATAAAAACGATCTGACCCTGATATTCTAACTCGCATGTTAAGCTCATAACTTTCTAACGCTCGGGTAATGAGGGGGGATTGATCTGAACTGAGCTACGCATTAACTGCGTGCCTCACTCTGATATCGCTTCCTTGACCTATTTTAGTGTAGCTCAGCTATTTAAGGTAGACTCGAATATCAAGAAGGTGGTCGTTCATTAATGATGTTTACAATCTGAATACATATGGATTGCTTGTCATTGATAATATACACGCAAATAGTCGGCATTCCATGGGTGGGGCAGCTTGTTGTCGTTCCAGGTCGGCCAGGACGTAGGTATCGGGCCGAACTACGTCACGAATTTTGTATGGTCCTTCCTAGTTCGACTCAAATGCTCCCACGTGATGCATAACCTTTTTGAGGACGAGGTCGCCTGCCTTGAACATTCGAGGCTTCAATCTAGCATTGTAATACCAAGCCATATGGTTTTGGTACTCGACTCGGTGGAGCTATGACTGAGCTCATTTTTCTTCAAGGAGGTCGAGGTTGAGTAGAAGTGCTTCATCATTCACTCTCTGGTCAAAGTTTTCGACTCTCAGCGTTGGTAAGTTGATTTCGATAGGAACAACTGCTTCTGATCCAAAAGCCAAGTTGAACGGGGTCTCAACCGTGGACCCTCAAGCAGTGGTTTGGTATGACCATAGCACCTCCGGAAGGTCTTTGGCCCAACGACCCTTCAGCGTTTTCGCTTCGTCTTCAGCCCTAGTTTTATGATCTTGTTTATGGCCTTTATCTGCTCATTAGCTTGAGGGTGAGCTGGGACGAGCTGAAATGCTTCATGCCAAGCTCGTCGCAAAACTTGTTGAAACGTGTGTTGTCGAACTGCTTCTCATTGTTGGTTATCAGGGCATGGGGGATGTCGAATTGACAAATGATATTTTTCCAGACAAAATTGGTGACCTCGGTTATCTTCGTTAGTAGCTCGGCTTCGACCCATTTAGTAAAGTAATCAATTGCAACGATAACATGGTTCACGACCTTTTCCAATTGGGAGAGGTCCAGTTAAGTCCAGCCCCCATTGTACAAAAGGCCAAGGACTAGAGATTGGGGTGAGGAGCTCCGGAGGTCGGCGCATGATGCTGGCAAACCGTTGGCACTTTTTTTGACGAACTGCTTTGCATCGTGGTCTAGGCTCGACCAATAGTAGCCTTGCCTGATAATTTTGGAAGCCATTGATTGAGCTCCGGAATGGTTTCCACAGACACTCTCACGGATTTCTCTCATAACATAATTTGCTTTGTTTGGGTCGAGGCATCTTAGGAGAGGAAAAGAGAAGCCTCGTTTGTACAACTTGCCCTCTTGCATCACATAGTGGGCGGCTCTACGCCCCAGCTTCCTCGCCTCGTCTCGATCTTCAGGGACCCTTCCATTGAGGTAGTCTTTAACGAGGTCCATCTATATAGGGGAGGTAGGTTGGATGTCCATCACATATTCTCGATCAATGGATGGATCATTCAGGACTTCTACTGGGACAGACCGACGTAGATCAGTTTCATATGCTGAAGCAAGCCGAGCTAATGCATCGACGTTATCGGTGTTAGAGTTGTCTGACCTCGGCACTTGCCAAATCACGTACTTTTTGAACTGACTGAGTAGTTCTTTAACTTTGTTGAGGTAGCGCTCCATCCTGCTGTTCTTTGCTTAATACTCCTCATTAATCTGGTTGACTATGAGTTGCGAGTCACTGAGGATGAGGAGGTGGTTCACCTCTATTCCTCTCGCAACTTTGAGTCCTGCAATGAACGCCTCATACTCTGCTCCATTGTTGGTAGCTGAACCTGAGTGCATACTCAAAGTGGAGCTCTCTTGGGTCAAGTAAGAGCATTTCGGCCCTACAACCCTTGTTGTTGGAGGAATCGTTGACGTATAGTGTCCGCTGATCTCGATCGTCGGCCTCAGGCTTATAAGGGGTAAGCTCGACAACAAAGTCAGCAGCGGCTTGACCTTTCATGGTGGTTTTAGGCTCAAAGCCGATGTGTATTCGCTAAGTTCCAACGTCTACTTCATGAGCCGACCTGAGGTTCCTAGCTTGTGGAAAACCTATCTCAAGGAGAAGTTTGTCAGCACTGTGATGTGATGCGCTTGGAAATATGGTCGTAGATGCTGAGCCGATGTCATGAGGGCTTGGGCCAGCTTTTCTATACATGAATACCTCACCTCGGCATCAGTCAACGACTTGCTCGTGTAATACACTTGGTGTTGCTAACCATTGTCTACCTTAATGAGAGCCGAACTGACAGCCTTCTCTGACATAGCCAGGTACAGCAACAACTTGTCGCCTTGTAACAGTTTAGCTAGTAGCGGTGCCGAGTCGAGGTATTGCTTGAGCTGATCAAATGCTTCTTGACGCTCGGCTGTCCACTCAAACTTCTCCCTCTTCCTCAACACTTTGAAGAATGTGAGGCATTTATCGGTTCACCTTGAAACAAACCGGTTCAAGTGTTAAAGTGCTGAAGCTGCTTCAAGTTCGTTGACGGCTCCATCTCAAGCATAGCTCGGATCTTATTAGGATTGGCCTCGATCCCTCTCTAGTTCACCATGAAGCCCAGAAAAGAGTGGATGAAGCATGTTCAAGGTAGAACAAACAATCGCTGGAGCATGAATTTACAATGCAGTAACTGTCCCAGACGTGAGATAAATTACCATGCTCGTACAATCACCAGCTCCCAATAGAGAACATCATTTGGTGTTGGAAAAGACAAGGGAGAATAATCTCACCATTTTTCGAGGAGAGCTAAACACAGAGAAGGATATTCAACTACTRCTGTAAGCTGTTGTCTCCATCTTTGGTTTTCTTCTCTTTTCTCTAAATGGGTTGTAACATTTTTTTACCCACTTCATTTTCTCTATCCCCCATGAGCTAAACCCCATTTTAGGAGAGATTTGCTTGCTGTAACTGATGAACAACCGAAACTCTAGCTAATTTCCATTTGTTATTAAATAGAGTTGTATTTATTTCTTAAAACTTACTAAACATTGTTGGCCACCTTGTTTTGTATGCTAGCGTCTGTATGACCTAGGAGGGCTTACGGGTAGCTGACTTGCTCTATTTTTTATTAGCTACTTTTTTCTAATAGGATCGTGGATACTCAGGAATGAGGTCCTCTAATCCTGCTTAGAACTTGTGTTTATTGCTTGGGTATTTAGCAACTGGAGTTGTGGGTATCAATGTTTGGGTGTTTCGGAAAGGAACCATGTCGAGTTGAGCATTAATGAATGATGTTTATTGCTTGGGTATTTAGCAATTGAATTAATTGTGCTCCAAAGCGATCTTTGTGATGATCACATCTCTTCGTTGCACTATCTCTCGTATAAGGTGGTACTTCCTTTCAATGTGTTTGCCTCTCTTGTGGCTTCGAGGTTCTTTAGAATTTGCCACAGCACCACTGTTATCACAATAAAGTGTGATGGGCAAGTTCATGTTTGGAACGACTTCCAAATCTGTCAAGAACTTTCTAAGCCAAACCACCTCTTTTGCTGCTTCACAAGCTGCAACATACTCAGCCTACATGGTGGAGTCTGCGATGCATCCTTGTTTGATGCTTCGCCAAACTACCGCTCCTCCGTTAAGAGTGAATACTGACCCCGACGTGAATTTCCTTGAATCCTTGTCTGTTTGGAAGTCAGAGTCAGTGTATCCTGTAAGGATCAAATCCTTAACGCCATACACGAGTTTGTAGTCCCTCGTTCTCCTAAGATACTTGAGGATTCCCTTAACAGCAGTCCAGTGATCATATCCTGGGTTGGATTGGTACCTACTGACCATCCCTACCGCATAGCAAATGTCAGGCCTCGTGCACAGCATAGCGTACATCAGACTGCCCACTGCTGAAGCATAGGGTATACGTCTCATATCCTCAACTTCTTGAGGTGTCTTAGGACATTGTTCCTTAGAYAGATGAATTCCATGCYTGAAGGGTAAYAAACCTTTCTTGGAATTCTGCATYGAATATCGAACAAGCATCTTGTCGATATAAGTTGCTTGAGACAGGGCTAACGTTCTGTTCTTGCGATCCCTTAGAATTTGGATGCCAAGAACATACTGAGCTTCTCCCAAATCTTTTATTTGGAACTCAGTCGCTAGCCACTTCTTTATGTCAGTGAGGTATCCTACATCATTCCCAATGAGTAGGATATCATCCTTGTACAACACTAAGAAGGTTACAGTGTTGTTGACAACCTTCTTGTATACACAAGGCTCATCAACGTTTTGGTCAAAACCATAAGATTTGATCGCAGTATCGAACCTTATGTTCCAAGATCGAGATGCTTGTTTCAGTCCGTATATGGACCGTTTAAACTTGCAAACCTTTTGCTCTTGACCTTGAGCTATGAACCCTTAGGGTTGAGACATATAAATACTTTCTTCAAGATTGCCATTCAGAAAAGCAGTCTTGACGTCCATTTGCCATATCTCATAGTCATAATATGTGGCAATGGACAAAAGTATTCTACTGGACTTAAGCATAGCTACAGGGGAGAAGGTTTCTTCATAGTCCACCCCTTCCTTTTGTGTGTAGCCTTTTGCCACAAGTCTCGCCTTAAAAGTCTGTACTTTTCCTTCGGCGTCTCGTTTTCGCTTATAGATCCATTTGCATCCTATAGGTTTTACCCCGTCAGGCTGATCTACAAGTTCCCAAACGGAATTGAAGTACATCGACTCCATTTCCAGTTCCATTGCTTTGACCCATTTGTCCTTGTCAGTATCTTCCATTGCCTTTTTGTAGGTCAATGGATCATCGACGCCGTCATCAGGTATGACAACTTGAGTTTCAGTTAAACCCACGTAGCGGTCAGGTTGTGACACAATCCTCCCACTACGTCGAGGCACCCTCAACACTTGAGCTGGATGTGACTAACGTGATGTACTGGCTTCATCAACAACTCTTGTTGTAGTGCCAGTTTGATCAACAACTCTTGTTGACGTGTTTGTAGCCTCTTCGGAAATCCCGTTAATCACTATCTTACTTCGTGGTTTATGATCTCGAACATGGTCTTCTTCCAAAAAAGTAGCATTTGCGATACAAACACCCTGTTTTCTTGAGGATCGAAGAATAGACCACCTCTCGTCTCTTTAGGGTAACCTACGAATAGGCATACTTTTGAACGAGGTTCCAGTTTCTTTGGGTTAGTCATGAGCACGTGTGTCGGGCATCCCCAAATGCGGAAGTGACATAAACTAGCTTTACGACCCTTCCATAGCTCAAAGGGTGTTTCAGAAACACTTTTTGATGGAACTACGTTCAAAAAATAAACTGCAGTCTCCACTGCGTAACCCCAAAACGAGTTAGGCAACTGAGCATAGATCATCATTGATTGAACCATGTCCAACAGGGTTCTGTTTCTCCTTTCTGATACACCGTTTTGTTGAGGTGTACCAGGGGCTGAGAGTTGGGACGTAATTCCATGTTCTATCATATAGTCCTGGAATCTCCAGTCCATATACTCTCCACCTCGATCTAATCGAAGTGTTTTAATGGTTTTACCTAATTGATTTTCAACTTCAGTCTTGTACTCCTTGAACTTTTCAAGGGCTTCAGACTTATGTTGCATTAGGTATAAATAACCATACCTTGAATAATCATCTATAAAAGAGATGAAGTATTCATACCCTCCTCGAGCTTTAACATTCATCGGACSACWAAGGTCTGAATGTATAAGTTCTAAGGGCTWTTTGGYTCTATAACCYTTTCCARTAAAAGGTCTTTTAGTCATCTTGCCTTCAWGACAAGACTCRCATGGTGGTAAAKAATCSTCTTCTAACTCACTTAGARTGTCATTCTTAACWAACCTCCCAATCCTATTGAGATTAATGTGWCSTAATCTTAAGTGCCAAAGATAGGTATTYTCTTTTTGAGAAAYYTTTTGCCTTTTATTTTGAGTWCTAGCATTTTTAAACAACTCRGTATTTAAAACTGYTTYAGTTATGGTTKGTCTTAGCACATACAAGTTGTTTTCAAGCAAARCAGAACAAATATTAACACRATTTCYCGAAATGAACGCTTCAWTCAATTGAAATGAAATGGAATACATATGTTCTAACAAACAAGAAACTGAAATTAAGTTCCTTTTAATTTTAGGAACCACGTACACATTATCTAATAATATATACATATTCTTGTTTGTAAACAACTTGA
>NW_019104551.1:455463-468588 GCF_001995035.1 Momordica charantia
GTCAAAAACATGTACGTAAAACTACCTTTTGTATTTTTGTATTATTTGACATGTACTAATATTATTTATGGACCTTGTAGGAACAAATGGTTGAATTGAGAAATGCACCAGTGGAAGAAGATGCAGAACCTCCTTCAGCTCGATAAATCAGTATTCAAGTACTAGGCAGGCGAGGTGCACTTGGATGGGGACCACCAACAGTGACGACTCAGAATGAACGAAGTTCTCAAAGAAATAGAGAGTCAAGAAATCAAATCGCTCAATTGCAATCCATTGTAGAGACGCAACAAAGCCTGCTTGAATCAGCAATGGCTCAATTGAGTCAGTTACAAGAAACTGTAAACAGGCTAAGCAATGTTGGAGAAGGATCGTCACAACGAGCTAATTCTCAACCGTCGAATGATGCATAAAAAGGTACTCATACATATTGTCCATAGTAGATGAATATTTAAATAGATGATACTTTATAATAGATATTGGACTTTATGTGCTTTGAAGTGTTGTGACTATCCTGCAGTTATAGTAGTCAAGACTTATGTTATATCGATATGAATTTGTTAGTATATTCACATGTTAGGAGCATTTGAGTTGTTCATGATATTAATAGAAGTGTAGCTACATATTTGATGCATGTACTTATAAAATACTGGTTTTGACGTAGCTAAGTGTTGTGGCTATCCTGCAGTTATGGTAGTCATACCTTATATTATGTCTAATATAGGTTTGTTAGTAAATTCAAGTGTTAAGAGCATTTGAGTTGTTTATGATGTTAATTATGATGTTAATAGAAGCATAACAACGATCGTTTGATGCATATACTTATAAATATTAGTTTTGATGTAGTTGAAATGTTGTGATGATCTTGCAGTTATGGTCGTCATCACTTGTGTTGTATATATATATATCTACAAATGAGTTTATTAGTATTTTATGAAGTTATGAGCATTTTTGGTTGTTTATAGTGTTGATATTATAACATGACTATTCTTCTTGTAGTGTTGCAATTTTGTTTGTTTTACAAATGATTTAATAGTTGTTTGGATTATAAACTATGATTTTGGAGTTCTAATAGCTTACTTTTTGTTGATTGGTTTAGTGTTGTTCACAACGTTTTTCATTATTTAGTAAGTTGGTGTGGATATAATAAATATATATATGTTTGTTTAGTAGGTCAAAAAACTCTTTTAATTATATTTTCATGTTAAATAAGTTATGTTGTTAATTTTTTACAGGATAAACTATGTCATCAAAAGCGGCTGTGCTGAATCATTCAGAAGAACAACTTCGTACACAAAACATGTTTTCTTTTCTTATATGTAATTGAATTACTTATAAGACAAATTGTTGTTTGTAGCTACAAAGTATTTTTTGTTATAATAGGATGTTACACATTTGGAGAATCTACCTTATGTTTTTTTTAATATTAAAAATACTTTTCAGCGGCGTTTTATATATGTGTCGTTTTGAAGGATAGAAATTGAACAAAATTGAAGGCAAAATTGGAAAGAAAACTGGATTTTGCCTATTCTGGAACTGGTTTTCAGTGACATCTGCTCTTGTCGCTGAAAACCATATATAGCGACATCTGAGGTTGTCGTTGAAAATTATTTTCAGCGACAAGAGTAGATGTCGCTAAAAACCAAGTTTCAGCGACATTTGCTCTTGTCGCTGAAAAGCATTTTCCGCGACATAATACATCAGAAGTCGCTGAAAAGTATTTTCAGCGACAAGAGAAGATGTCACTGAAACTCAGTTTCAGCGACACCCTGTCCTATCGCTGAAACTTTAAACGACGAGTTATCTGTGACATCCTAAGCGACGAACTGAGATTCATCGCTGAAACTTTTAGCGACAAAATTGGACTTTCAGCGACATGTCTTAGGTGTCTCTGAAACTCATTTTTCTGTAGTGTTGCATTTTAAATTTCTGCATTTAATTTCCGCCTTTACATAGGGTAGTTTCATTTTCTTTTAATCAGTTGCAATTAATGAAAAGGAAGTGTTAGCAATCTTGTGTCCTCAACATCTGCCCTTGCCCTACCCTTTGTGTATAGTCTTGATGCTAAAGCCTGCTAGTGCACAATCGTTTATGTTGATACTGGAGCATTTAAATGTTTGCTAGCTTTCTTTTAGTCACCCTCTAGTTCATGCTTGCCTTCCCATGCCCTAGCATCCCTCTAGTAGTACTAACCCCAAATAGTGCTTACCTTATAGAGGAATTTCAATGGTAATTTATCCAAAGACAACTTTATCTTTGTATAGCTAGCCTGGACCTCTTGTCAATCCCCTTAGATTTTAGCATTAGCCATCCCTACTCTTGTACTTATCCTCTTAGCGAGCCCTCTTCTACTTCTTATCATAGTTTTGTTTTAGGTTTGGGGGCGTGCTGAAACATTATATTCTAGATGTCCTTGGTTGCCTTGAGGACAATGCATTCTTTTAAGTTTGGGGAGTGAACTTTCAGTTCTTATACCTTTAGAAGCCAATTTGTATATAGTCACTGTAATTTAGCCGTATAAAAAAGCGCGCGCGCACACATACACACATCAATAAAAGATGGGCTAATAACCCACATCCATAGCAAAAAGAGGTTGCAGGATTAGAAAGGGCTAGTAGCCCAGGTTAAAGAAGCCCAAATTTGTAGTGCAAAGGTTAAAGGTTTAGGCTAGTGACAGGAGCTTGAGAAAGAAATCACTAGGAGAAGTTAAGCTTGAGGTTGGGAAATAGAAGGAAGTTAGAACTGGGCAGAAAATAGCATCTTCCATAATATGAACAAAATTAAGCTGCTTTCTTTTCTTGCTCCAGCTGAAGTATTATAGCAGAGTATGTAAGCTTTAGCTTGCTGATTAAAGTAAAGGGTTGAGGCACAGGTCTGGATGTTTGAAATGCAAGCTGCTAATGATTTTATTTTGTGTATAGGGGTGAAATGCATGCTCTTGCTTGGGGACTAGTGTTGCTTCCACACAACCATGTTGACAACATGTGCAAGTATACACAAAATTGTCGATTGTAGCAGGAAACGAGGTCGAATCCACAAAGACTTTCGGTTATATTCCAAACTATATTCGTAGATATCAAAATGTAAAAACAATAAAATATCGGTGTTTGAGTTGTAACTAAACGAAATATAATAAACAAGCAGTAAATGATCTCAGTAGAAGACACACCTCACAAAGCTGATAACAGGAAGAGGTTACAGCACAGAATAACGAAAAATGGGGGTTAACAGATATGGAAAAGTGGGGGAGATTTAGCATGCTTTCACAGACTTCTCAACCTACCCTCTAGCTTACAAACATTCATTAGTGCCCAACTCGACTTGGTTACCTCCCGAGACACCCAAACATGGATACCCACAACTCCCGTTACTAAGTTTCCAAGCAATATAAACAAGTTATAGGCATGATTAGGGACCCCATTCCTAAGCATCCACATATTACTATAGAAAAGTACTAATCACAAATAGAGCAAGTCGGCAATCCGTAAGCCCTTCCGCGTCAATACAGAAGCTAGCATACAAAACAGAGTGGCCAACAATGTTAGGTAAGATTAAGAAATAGCAACAACTCTATTTAAAAACAAATGAAGCAGCTAGAGGTTCAACCGTTCATCAGTTACAACATGTAAATCTCCCCTAAAATGAGGTTTAGCTCATGAAGAAAGAAGAAAATACAATGGGTAAAGGAAGAAGGCAACCCATTTCAAGGAAATAGCATAAAACCGAGGAAGAAGATGACAGCTCGATGCAGCAGTCAAATATCCCTTTCTGTCGTCAGCTTTCTGCCCCTAAAATGGAGAGATTCCTCCTCCTTGTCGTTTCAACTCTAAAAAACATGTCTCTTTTGGGATCTGTATGTGTCGGCTAGGGCAACATGTCCCGTTTTTAAGGCATCCAGCTGAAGTTTGTACGAACATGGTAAATTCCCATTACTGGATTGTTACTGTTCAGTAATTCCATGCTCCCACGTCACATCGCTCCTGCCTTCGTCTGCTCTGTCTTGCTAATGCTTCATTCACTCTTCTATGGGCTCAGCACTCTCTTGATTTTTTGTTTTCTTTTTCCAAACCTGTATATTTAAGCTAGAAATAAGAGAGTTTAACGCACTTTTTAGCTAAAGCATTCAAGACCTGGGACTTTAGCTCGAAGTTTGGTTTATAAGATTTTTCATGATGTTTAAGAGCTAAAACCGACACACTTTATCATATTTTTATATAAAATCACCCAAATAAACACTAGA
The DNA here is from genome assembly GCF_001995035.1 of Momordica charantia. The sequence continues at coordinate 459,701 of NW_019104551.1, forward strand.
ATAACTCTCTGTTGGAGAGTTATCAACAAGCAAGATTTTAAGTTTGGGGGTGTGATAACTCTCCAAAAGAGAGTTATTCTAGTAAATAATTGGGTAATTTTGTACAAAGAAATGTCAAAGTGTGTCTATTTTAGCTCTTAAACCTCACGAATAATATTAGGAATTGAATTCCAAGCTAAAGTCCCGTTTCATGAATGCTTTGGCTTAATATTGTGATGAATTCTCTTGTTAATGGCTTGTATCCACAGGTTTGGAAAAAGAAGACAAGACATGAAGAAAGTTGAACCTAGAAAAAAGTAGATGAAGTATGTACAAGGTAGAGCAGAAAAGAGTTGGAGAAAATAATCGTTGGAGTAGGGATTTACATCGTAGTAGCTGTCCCAAACGCGGGATAAATTACCATGTCCGTACAATCACCAGTTGGGTGCCCTAAAACTGGGACCCGATATGAAAGGGGCAATATATCCTAGCCGACACACACAGATCCCAATAGAGAACACTCTTTGGTGTTAGAAAAGACAAGGGAGAAGAATCTCACCATTTTCGGAGGAGAGCTGACGACAAAGAAGGATATTCGGCTGCTGCTGCAAGCTGTCGTCTCCATCTTCAATTTTCTTCTCTTTTCTTTAAATGGGTTGTAACATTTCTTTACCTATTTCATTTTCTCCCTCTCTCATGAGCTAAACCCCATTTTAGGGGGAGATTTATGTGCTGTAACTAATGAACAAGTGAAAGTCTAGCTGATTTCCGTTTGTTATTAAATAGAGCTGTGTTTATTTCTTAAATCTTACTGAATATTGTTGGCCACCTTGTTTAGTATGTTAGCGTTGTATGACCCGGGAGGGCTTACGGGTAGCTGACTTGCTCTATTTGTGATTAGCTACTTTTTTCTAGTAGGGTCGTTGATGCTCAGGAATAAGGTCCCCTAATCATGCTTAAAACTTGTGTTTATTGCTTGGGTATTTAACAATGGAAGTTTGTAGGTATCCATGTTTGGGTGTCTCGGAAGGGAACCATGTCGAGTTGAGCATTAATGAATGATTTCGTGCTAGAGTATAGATTGAGATTGAGTGAAAGCATATATGTCTCCCCTGCTTTTTCATATATGTTTATCCTTCATTTCGTCGTTCTGTTCTGAAGCTTCTCTCTGTTGTCAACATTTTAAAGTGTGTTTACTGCTAGATTTGTTTATGATATTTTCTTTTACTGTGAACACCAACATCTATATTTTATTATTTTTGTAATTTTCGGTATCTTCAAATATAATTTAGAATATTTCCCTAAGTCCCTGTGGATTGGAACTTGTTTCTTACTACAATCGACAGATATAGTGTATACTTGCACTTGTATCTATCACTGTTGTGAGGATGCAAAAGTCGGCTGGCCCTTCCCCTTACTTGGGTCACGAAGGATTGAAGAGGTAGACTCCCCTTCGCCTTGCTCCATAGCAGCAAGGCAATCCTTCGCAATATCAGCGATGGTGTTGGTAATAATAGTTGGGTCGACACTATTCTCGAAACGTGTGCGGGTTCTTCCCCAGTCTCAGATCAGCTGGGCATGGGGTGGAAGTACCTACTGAGCCTGTAGAGGAGGAAACTGGTCCTCCCTATTCTCAGGTGCCAATGGGTTTTAAGGCTGCTGAGGATCAATCAGAGGGGTGTTGGTTCAGCCTCCTTCCCGTTGACCCCCTACTGGGGGTGGTTTGCAATGGGACGATCTACACCCACTTGGTGCACTGGGACTCGATGCCTCGAAGTCCCGACGACCCAAGAATAGGTCCGACGGGTATAGGTTCGACAAACGTTTGTCATGATCACGACCCAGAGTAGGAGTGTGTGACAGTTGAGAACGAGTTGGGATTGTTATTGGTCAATTCAGCTTTGAGAGGAAATGACTTAGAGAAATAGTAGTTTCCCACAGACGGTACCAAATGTTTGATCACAAAAATGACCAAGCCCGTGAACCTCCGCTCGGACTGGAAGATGACCCAGAGGACGAGCTGGAGAGAGCTGGACAAGAGACCTGCAAAATAGAAAACAATCTGACGCCCAAGTCAGAAAGAATCCAAGTTGTATTCAGAGAGTAATATAGTGTTCGCTACTTTAAATGGAGACAAATGAGTTCTATTTATAGGCGAATTCCCTGACAATGTTTCCGATAAGGCCTCAACGACTCATTAAGATAACCGCGAGTCTGTTAGAGTTCTAAGCTAAACTGAGTGTACCTTCATGTCAGTTCGATCTACGAAAGGAAACAGGACCTAAGTTTAAGAGGGTTGGTTCGACTATAACAGGCATCGGCTCGGCAATGGACCCCAATATTGAGGTGGCAAAACTTGGCCTTATCATCTCGAGGCTACGTATGTCTTTTTCCTCCAATCAAGATATGCCATGTGTCTAGCTGAAAAATCACCTCCAACATGTTTAATTATTTTAAACTACAAAAATGGAGATAGACTCAGTCGTTTCAATTCATAATGCAAGATTGAGATGGACTCAATTAGAGTTGTTTCACGATTTGGAACTACAAAAAGGCAAGGGTGCAAGAAATTGACTCGATTCGAAAATTTAACTTGAACCAATCCACCTCTTTATGTTCTCTGACAACGCAGCATTACCAAGATTTATGCACTGTTCAATTTACTCGACCCCCTCCATACTCGTTAGATCTAAGCTAACAAACTTGGTCTCAATGTAGGGATTGTCATCAAACAAGAAAAAAGTTTCGAGAGAAGTTTGAAGTTTTTGTTTTAAGAAAACAATTTTGTTAAGAGAGACGCTAAAGAAAGAAAGCTAAAAAATATGGGTAAGAAAAGTAATTTCAACTCTAYTGTTTATCTGGAAAGGGTCGTCATACCATAGTTGCACTTGACATGACTTTTTCATATTCAAATCTTGGGATTTAAGCTCCCAACCTTTTATTGTATGCCTTAACAAATTAAATTATGCTAAGTCACCTTTCGCCATTTTTTAAGTCTTCTTTCAACAATTTTCTGTTTTAACTTGGGAGGAAAAAAAAAAAGTAAAAAACACTATCAATAATCACACCCGCAAAATTTAACTATCAATTCCTAACACAATTTAATGAAAGATATAAATTGAGCCACTTAAAATAAGTTTACGGTTTTAATTAGGGGTGTAAGGAACCAACCCGATAAAAAAGGAAAAACGCCCCAGGAGTTCGGTCCGAACCGAAACGGATAGAGGTTTTCGGTTCGGTTCTCATATTAACCCAAAAAACCGAGGGTTTTGTTTGGTACGCAGCTTCAGTTCTGGCCGTTTCTACAGGCCGCCCACAGCACACTGCCACTTCTCTCTCTCTCGCACCGGCAACTCCGACAAGTTGTATAACCAGCAGGCGAAATTTTCCGTCCTGTCTCAGGTAGCGGTACCATTTCAATTTCTGAAGAATTTACCACTTTTTAGATTCTACTTTCTGTTCTGTTGAATCAAAAAGGGTTTTGAGTTGTTGAAAACTTTGTTTAACCATAAACAAATTCTATCTGTGAATCAAAAGTGGGGAGGAGTTGGAATTTTGAGGGGTTAAAGAAAAGTAGAGTTCGAGTCTCAATGCTCAGATATCTAATTCCCTCTCTTTTCCTAGGTTTGGCTTTTGGGGGTATGTGTCCATAGTTGTTACTTGTTGCATAGTTAAATTTGTAGATAATCTAATCTTGTGATTAAATACATCACTTTGTATACAAATCTTCATATGGGTAAATTTTTTTGACAGTCAAATTTTACGTTAACAATCTATCATCACCTGGATCTTTCTATTTTTTTTTTAACTCACGACCTTTTGGTTGGAGACATATGTCAATTACTTAATTACTGCTTATGCTTGTTTTGGCATTGTATCTTTCTATCTACTACAATTAAAAAATTGACAACTATTTAATTAAAAAAATATAATTCCTCTCTTCTCCTTTATTCATTTATCTTTATGCATTTATCTCTCTTAACTGTCAATTCTTTTAGTGGTGGTAAATAGTAAACGCCTAGATATTATTTGTTTAAGTTTTTCTTGTATCAAGGGAGGAAGAAGGAAGGAAGAAGAAGAAAAACCAACCATGAACCGAGTTGACCAGAACCAAGCAATTTGGTTCAATTTCCTTCTCCGCTAAATCGAACCTATTTGGTTTTTCCTCTTTTGAGTTTTGCCTAAAAATTGACCCAACCTAGTTACATTGCTAGTTTTAATTGATGAAATTATTAGTTTAGGGTTTTAACTTTTAATTGACTCAACCTACAAAGCTCATAGGTATGGTTTGATTTTTTTCCAAACAAAAATCTATATTTTCACCCTTTTGTTGTTAAAAAACAAAAATAGCTGAGTTTTATATTACTTTCAAAATAGTAAAGATTTTTTTTTTTAACTAAATAAAAACACTTTTCAAATTCATATGGCATACATGTATGTCATGTTTTTCCAAATTCATATATATCACGATATTCTAAAGATGTGGCCAAATATTAGAAAATATTTAGAAGTGATTTTGACAGGATTAAAATCACTTTTGTCCTTGTCAAAATCACTTTTGAACGTTTTTTTTTTATGCTATAGTGTATAAAGCCATCTCTTGGTGTAAATCCTCTCCTATTTTTCATTACTATAGCTATGCTTCCCTCTTGTTTAATTGGAAGTGCTTTATGCAACCCATCAATGGGCTTTTTGTAACCCTTCCATGGACTTCTGTAATTTCATACATCAATTAAATTGTTTCTTACTCAACAAAAAAATACAAAAAAAAATCACTTCTATAGTAATGCTTGTCAGTTTATAGCTCTTAACTAAAAAATTGATTTACTAATGAAGACCAATCGTTAGTTGTTTACGTATGTTCCATTTAGGCTTAAAAGGAGAAGAATGGGAACACAAATCTTACAGCCTTGTTCGAGGAAAAGGAAGGTGAGAGATGGGCATCATAATATTGACGAAGTTGAAGGGCACTGTATGGATGTTCTTAGTGAACTTCCTGGTATCCCAATGGTTCCTTCAAATCAGAACATGAAATCTAGAGTTATTTTTGTACTTGACAAGGCTTCTCTGACACTTGCCCTTGTTGGGAAGGTAAAAACTCTCTTTGCTGCATTGCATCTCTTTTTATACTTTCTAGTGTTTTTTGTTTAGTTCATTTTTTTGGCTTATTCTGTTCTTTTAGCCTGACTTTTTATTAGCTAGTAATTCACAGATTCTGAGTTAAACAATGGTTGATGCTAGTTCTTCTACTTATCATATATATATATGGTGCTTGTTTTCCTATAAGTTCTAACTTATAATTATGCATATGTTTCTGGTTCCAGTGCTATCAGATTCTGAATCAAGAAAAACATGCTGACTTCTTACGAAAGAAGAGAATGGATCCGTACAGGTATAGACCTGATATACTTCATGAGGTTAGTATCTAATTTTAACTCAATTAATTGAGGAAACATAAACATGCTAAATGCAGTGTATGTATTCATACACATACTCTGATTTCTTCCAAGACAACATTTTAAAATCAAAATGGACCATGGTCATCGTTAAATAGAAATGTTTTGTTTTCTTGGTACCCATTGGTGGGCCATTGGCCTTCAAGTTTTACATGTGTGATCTCCATCAATTGAATGTTCAATGCCTTTCAAGTATTGCTGAAGTGATGTCCTTGTCTTTTGTATTGATCAATCAAACTTTTGATGCTGCATACTTGCATATTTAAACCAAAAAGTTTTATGCTATGATAAATAGGTCACTTGATGTAACTACCCGGCTGTTGGTTTTATTAGTTTATTAGTTGGTCGGTTTGCTGTTAACCATGCCTACGGCTATTTTTGTTAAATGTCAGTAGCCCTCTTCTGTAAAAGGGGCAGTGTACTCCCTCATGTGATTGGATCTTTATTAATATAATTATCTCTTAATTTGGCTACACCAAATCGGTGTTAGAGCACTAAGATCTTTGAGCTCAAATGGTGGGTAAGAGAAATGTTAAGAAACCTTTGAAAAATTGGATCCAAAAACCTCGTTAACAAACAAGATCCATAGAACTCAATTCCAAAAATCCTGAAACGATTATGGAATCCACCCAAGGAAAGTAAAAACAAATTACTTTGTAAACTTGTTCCTTGTTTGCGATTCGAACCACTCCACAAGCAAGATAGATTATGTCTCATTCAAACTATCACAATATTGCACATATATTAGCTCTTATCTAAATTATTCCGCAACAAATGCTCTTTTTCTTACCATTGAAATTCTGATTTTAAGAACGGACATACATGGCTATATATAGCCTTGAAAATTAACCCTAAAGTAACCTGTGGTCAATTGAAGGAGTGTAACACTTAAGTCCATAACCTAAAATGTAAATGGAAAGTTTTAAAACTGAAAATACATCAAGGCACCATAAATCCGAGAATGGGAGTTTCTAATCACCCAACCAAGAGTTTTTAACCACCCAAGATTTACTGAAGATCCACTTGAAGTAGCTTGAACTTTAGTTGTAATCACCCGACCAAGATATTTTAACCACCCAAGATTTAATGAAGCTCCACTTGAAGTAGCTTAACTTAAGTTCCACAATTGATGCTTAACTAATCTTAAATAAAGCTTGAGTTGCACTTGAATCATTAAATGCAACTTCATATTGTTGAGAACTTGGACAAAATGTAGGATAAAATCTCAACATCTTTCTTGAAGTCATTGTGGCATAATTAAAGTATCTTGGTTCATGTCAACTTCTCACCACCATGGGAGACTCATCACTTATCGAAAAAGAGGCGGATCAAATCAACCCCCTCTCACCACGAACCACAACCAAATGCTTGCTGTTGGTTGAAGTTTTCGTTGACATTTATAGGAGTGTAGGTGACATTTATAGGAATGTAGGTGAGATGCGACAAATCCTAGGTACAATTACAGAGTAACTGAAAGGTTTAAACTTGCAACAAAATGAACCAAGATTTGGCCAAGAAGAACAACAAAAGAGAACATGGCTTTAAAATTATTTAAGACCTAACAGTATATTCAACCAAAAAGATTGCAAGAACCAAAATTCATTCAACAAGAATTCAATCGAAATCCACTATTTCATAAAAGAATCGAGTTGGATTCTTTGAGCGAGGAAGATGAGATCCCTGATTTGGCGCAAGATAAACGATTAATTAGACCCAACCAACAGCAATCTTATGATACAAGAAAAGACTTCATAATTGGAACCACTCCCACACATCCAAATGAGGTAGACCCACCCTTACTCAAGCAGCCCTTTGCTATCCTTACTATTTACTTTTTATCTCTTTTCCAAATATCAACCAAGATCACTGCCTCATTAGAGCGAATTTACAGAAAGTTCCTTTGGTTGGATAACAATGTAAAGGATGACATTCATCTCCTCATATGGAACTTGGTGAAACTTCCTCTATCATATGTAGGCAACCTGAGTGCAAATTTCTTGAATGATCTAATCATCTTTTTGCAAAATGATTTAGAATTAATTGAAAAGGATTATGCGCCATTCAATAAAGCAATTGAAGTACTCATTCTCTTGATGCAACCATAAATCGTTGATGAAATTATTAGTTTCCTCGTGCAGTTGAATGACTTGCCTAATTTCTCTCAAGTTCACTGTGATGTAGCTGAAATTGTATTACAATATTAAAGAGAACTAAATAAAATTTATGTATAATATGTTGAAAAATACAGTAATTTTTCTCCCTGAAAACTAACCCTAGAATTTTGGCTTTGTCTACTTTTTATTCTTTTATTGCTTTGCCCTTGCTTAGATTTTTATTTTTCAATCTCTCACTTTTGTTCATCTTCATAATCCCCAAGTGTTCTAAGTTTTTCTTTATGGTCAGGCTCTTGTTCACATCATGCATTCTCGAATTTGTATGGCTGGAATAGTAGAGGCTGTGTTCATCAAAACTGATGGAGGGATTCTCATTAGAGTCGATCCACGTACTCGTATTCCGGAATCATTGGACGAGTTTTGCGACATGATGTGTTAGTATTGCTTACCTAACAAAATACCTAGTTAGGTTAATTATATTATTCTCGTGATATTTTTCTTTAAATTTCTTAGACTTGATTGAACCACCAATCAACCCAAAAGCTTAAATTAATGGTTCAATGTAAATTTAATAAATTTATAGGATATATAATACCCCCTTCACTTGTGGGCTTGGAAATTTGCACAAGGCCCAGCAAGTGGAAATGAATATAAATGGGGAGGAAATGATCACACAAAGGTTCGAACAAACCTCTGCTCTGTTATCATCTTAAACATGAATTTAATTCATTTGTAGGATATATAATAAAATTTCTTGCACATCACCATTGCAGCTCAATTATTGCAAAAGTTTAGCACTAAAGCCAAAGGCAAACGTGGAAAGCTTTTGCAACTGGTCAAGAATCCTATAACCCAGTACTTACCTATCAATTGTGTGAAGATCGGTGAGCAACTCTTTTTTCGAAGGACTGATTATTTTATGAAAATGTCGTAACCTATATATGTTGGCATTAATCTAGGTCTTACCTCAAGTTCAACAAAGGTGGTTGAACCACGGGATTATTTCACAACTTTCAGCAATGATGTCAATTTTGTGTTTGTGGTAATTCGATACTGTAAACGCTCTCGAATCGTTCGAATTATGTATTAAGTGTTATTTCAAGTCTTATCATTTTCTGTGAACACTAAACGCTTATATCTATTCAGATTGGTGCAATGGGTCATGATAAAATTGATGTTGAGGGCATAGATGAAGTGATATCAGGTTAGCCCTTGCAAAGTTATTTAGATCATTAATTGTCATGAATTTTTTTTATACATATCTTTCCTCCCATTTTCTAATATTGCATTCCAAGAAGCCATTTAAAATGTGCAAGTGGACTGTATCATAGTGGGGAAT
>NW_019104551.1:483373-493802 GCF_001995035.1 Momordica charantia
AATTTCTTAAGGAAGAAAGAGGTTTTTTGGTAATGTCTTAGGGAAGAAGAAGAGGTTTTTGGTAATGTCTTGGGGAAGAAGAAGAGGTTTTTGGTACGATGAAAACTACAGGTTTCATGAAAAAGAGATTTTGGGCTTGATCTACCGCCACCTATTTTTGGTTTCATTAAAAATAGTAGAAAAAACCCTAGGCAGACTTGAACGAAAAGACGAAGGACAAAAAAACCGAATTCAAATCGGGTCGAGTCGAGCTTGACCCGAAAACAATCGGTTTGGGTCTGGTCTGAACAGAACAAATTCAGTTCGGGTCGATTTTCGAGAAAAACCGACCTGACCCAACCCGATTACACCCCTACTCAACACTAGTGAGACTTATGGACACGCTAAACACCAACAAAATAAGTTGATTTTATGAAATGTTCAAGTATATATATTAATATAGTAATCATTTTTTCATTCTAGGTAAATAAAATTAAAATAAATTAAATCAAACAACGCTCTTTTGCGAATTTCTTTCTTCGTCTTATGTTTTCGATGTTCTTTTCAAAAACCTAAAGTTCATCATCTTCCTCGCACGCTTTTATTCTCGACGTTGGGCGAACATCTTTTTTCCTGACTAAAGAATAATAGTCGAGACTTTACCGACTATTGACTAAAATAATCAGGAAAGGAATACATTCTCAATGCTTTTATTCTCGACGCCGGGTGAAGTTACTCTTATTGACGCTTTTGCCTAATACTCGGGTAAAATTTTGTTTTATATATTACGACTCCCGACGGTTTTTGAAATAGTGGGGAGAGGTTTGTATTCCCGACTATTTTATTATATAGTCGAACAAAATTTATTCTTAATTTTTTTTAAATTACCACTCCCGACTATTTTTAGAAAAAGTTGCATAAGTGGACTTTACACCAATATTTTAATAAATTTTTGGGCGCTATTGTCTTTATTTTTTTCAAATATTACAATTCCCGACTATTTTCGAAATAGTCGTGAGATATTAATATTGCCGACCATTCTAAAATAGCATCGGTAATACTCTTTTTTATTTTTTAAAATATTACAACTCCCGACTCTTGAGAAAGAGTCGAGAAAAGTTGACTTTCCCAGTTATTTTAATAATTTTTGGGCAATATTGTATTATTATTTTTTTAAATATTACGACTCCCGACTATTTAGAAAAATAGTCGGAAAAAGTGAATTTGACCGACGGTTGTATATAAGAGTATGGAGATATGTTATTTATAAAAATATACTTTTGTTTTCAAATTAAAAAGTTTTTAAATTTTTGTTTTTAAAATAATTATAATTACAAAACTAAAGATTTGGTACCATTCTTTTGAATTTTAAATAATCAATCGGGAGAATGGATTTTAAAATCCCTAATACCCTTTTTCTTCTCCCCCAATTGAACTCTCGTCCTCATCTCCTTCTCTTTCGAAGCTGCCAACATTGTCGCTCTGCCGTCCACCGCCGTCGTTCTGCCGCCCACTGTACAAGCCATCGTCGTGTTCACAAAGTTGCTCCTCTTCATTCACTTTTGTCGGTTCTCCAAATCTTGATGTTGTCGCTGTTGAATTCACGCCGTTGTATCTGCCGTCAAACTCCTCTTCGTTCTCTTCTGATTCGTTTCTCTATTTTTCTACTTCTACTACTAATTATCACCTTCGTTGCTCTTCTATTTCCTTGTTCTAGGTTTGTTTCTTTGATTGGAGTTTCCAAATGTCCAGTTGGTGTTCTGATTTTTCTACTTCATGGCTTTTCTGCTTTATGTTTTATGATTTTTAAACGGTGGAAGGTTTCTCTCAGTGTGGGTGATTGATCGGGTTGTTTGTGGGTTGGAGTGTTCTACTCTCTTAAGCGGTGGTATTTTGGGTTGGAGTAGTTTTCTTATCCATCATTCATAAAATAAATTATAACTCTGTAATCTCCATGTTTCAATCTAACATGAGATTCCTATATTTTTAATGTGCGTTTTTTATCTCTATTTTATGAATAAATTTAAAAATATCTAAATTTAAAAAAATATATATATAACATTAACGATAGACAATAGAATTAGAAACACATTGTTGGGGGGTGATAAATAAGTTTACTAATAAAATATATTTTTGAGAGATTTCTCAACAAAAAAGAGAGAGTGTGTAATAAGTGATTTCTTTTAAGATCAATATGCATTCTGTATATTATCGATATTTTACCAGAGTCAACAAATAGGGCACCATCAAAGTAAGAGATTATGACAAAAAGAAGAAAAACTAGTATAGTTTGAATATCTTTAGCCAAGGTAGATGAATGAAATGATTTGTTTGAAGAAAGGATTAGGTTGCATGGGGGCTTAGTTTTGTGGGTGTAGCTAGTTGTAGTTTGATGATGAATCTTTCCTTTTTGTTAATGCTATATAGGTGTTAGAGGTCCTTTCCTCTCTTGAAAAACAGATCAATTATTTTACGACTTGATTTCTAAGAGGTAATTTATATTATTTCTAAGAGGTAATGACTATTTTTTTTAACTAATTTCTTTCAATATTTTCTAGTTGTTACCATTTATGTATCATGTTTTTGCAATATAGTTTATGTGGAGTGATGCTTTAAATTATTGTTGGAACTTTGTGGTCCTAATAAATTCCAATTGAAATTGTTGTTGGAACTTTGTGGCCCATATAAAATTTAATTCTTTTTAGTATTGTTTTAAATATGATGATAGATTCTAAGATTAAGAATCTTAGGACATTTCATAATAAGTTAAGATTCACGTCATTTCTCCAAGTTAAATACTATATTTATATCTAAACATTGATTTTAGGGACCAATAATGTCATTTAGCACCTCAATAGATTGCAAGTTTGTTTGTTTCTAGGAAACTTCTCCTTTCAATGAGCTCATGGTTGTTTATTTCTTGGGGTGCTACTCCCTACAATGTCCTTCATGGGATGATCTCCTGCTCTTGCAATTTCTAGACAAGTTTAATCCTACTGTCCATAGTTGATGTACTTCGAATAAACCTTAAAATTAGTATCGACCATTAGTTTCTATTTTTCCTTAATATCACCAATAAATTGTTTATTTCATCAATAAATAGGTTGCCTAATATCATGACAATGGTTAAATCATGGATGAAAAAAAAAATACATTGTCTGAATATTATGACTTAGGAGTCGAGTCATTCATCGAATTTGGGTTTCGTCATSCGAATGGTTCTAATTTTATTCGTCGTCCTTGCTTGAAATGTGGAAATCGTATGCTAAGGATGCTGCAATCATTAGAAATCACTTGTACGAATATGGTATTAATCAAAGCTATAGGGTACGGTTTTGGCATGGTGAAGAATATGCACCTAGGACGGATGATGATAGGTTGAATGATGAGTTCAATATGAAGGGATGTGAATCCCGGAGCGGAAGCGGATCATTGTTCATGAATTTTTTAGAAACAAAATCAAACAAGTGCAAAAATGAAAACACGGGGAGAAAATGTTATTACCTTTGAAAAACTCTTCTTCAAGTTAATTTCCACCCAAACACCACCAAAAGAGTCTTCCGTGCTATCCTCTTGGGTTTCGAGATCCCGCTTGTGGGAGCATTCAATTTTGGAACTAAGTTGCAAGGGAGATTGAGAGAGCACACTTCTTGATAAGCAGAACAATTTTGCTTAAGAAAAACTCAACGAGGTGATGTTGGGATAACTACCCACATCACCACTCTCGTACGTATTGGGGGAGAGGTAGTTTTCTTTTTGGCTTTTTCTTTTTTTATTTAATTTAATTAATATTAATCAAATTAATATTAATATTAATAATAATTAATTAATCATATTAATTAATAAATATTAATTAATTATTAATCTAATTAATAATTAATTAATATATATATATAAATCAAATAAATAATTAACACTTAATTATTTATTACAAAAATATAATCATATTCAATAGCATTTCTCTCGTATAACCTATAGTCATAATGTACATCTTATGCACATTATTTTTAACCTATAGTTTTAATATGAATCCTATTCATATTAATTTTTATTTGAATCTTATTCAAATAATGTCTCTCATAATATATAGTTTCAATTAGAATTAACTATATATTATAATGTATCAATATACATATAATCCATTGAGCAATTTGAACATTTCAATTTTTTCCAAAGAAATGATCCTCATTTTACCCGTTATGAGCTAGCAAGGGGACCTAATGGACCTACAGATCAGAAACTCCAACGATGCGAGGTTAATCGGTCAAACTTATTGACCGAGTTAATCGACATTTGTTAACTACGGGTCATTCCACTAAATACCCACAGTTGCACTCTTCTCACTGCAGAATGTTTTCGTGTCCATGGATATACGACCATTAATGACAAGTCAATCTTTCACGAGTGCTCGTAATTCAAGCTGGATCAAATTACCGTTTTACCCCTGAGTTACATCCTACTCTTTAAATACCACTACTCCTCTAATGAACAACCTGGTTATAGTCCGACCAGTAACCGGAAGTCCCTCTCGGGCCAGTGAGAGGGTGGGGCCCCTTGTTCAAGTCCCGGAGTCTGCATTTAAGAGAACACTCATCTACTCCCTAAATTCGGGGAGGAGTGAATTCCATCTTGTGAAGTTATGTTCCCAGCTTCCCACTCGGTCTCGTCCTAAAATGGTAGGAATATTGAGTCGGCGACTCGGGCCACTCTCACCTATAGAGATCCAAGGAAGAGTCCTTACAGGCAGAAGTCCATAACTCACTCAGGATTGAGAATGGGTTGTCTGGTCATCCTGTGAAACAGCAATCTGTTAGTCAACGGCGTTACATCTAAAGATTGGCTATTTCGCGGTTCGGTCTTATACAAACTCATTGTATAGGATACCTCCACTTGCATGTCTCCACACGAACAACTTGGATCGAGTCGTCTGTAACATTTACAAAGTGGGTCGTATCCATAGTGTTGTCAGAATAAGGTACCCAGCCTTATCCATATACTCTAGACCCTTTAGATTATTCACGAGACATTATCCACTCGTATATCAGGGGTATATTAAACATATACCTAGTATATCAGGGGTATATCAAATATATACCTAGTATATCAGGGGTATATCAAATATATACCGAGTATATCAAATATATACCCAATATATATACTGTCCCGGTTATATGATAATAACCTTGAATGTTTAGTTTATTGAATTTTGGACAATGCAATACTATGAATTCAACAACAAATTTATTGAATATACATTTGTTTTTACATAAATACAAACTACGAGTTTAGGGCAACACACCCAACACAATCAAAATGACGAAGATGATAATGATTTGTTTGATGTGACTGACATGGTTCAGACTATTTATGATGGAATTTCACATGTACCGAAATTGTTTGAAAATATGTTTGATAATACTAAGAAACCATTATACCCTGGATGTAAAAAGTTCACGAAGTTGTCAGCTCTAGTCAAATTATACAACTTAAAAGTACGATGGGCGGAGCAATTCGAATTTTTCATAATTACTATCTGTAATCAGTGACCTCCTACCAAAAATGAATGAAATGTCGAAATCCATGTACAATGCCAAAAAAAAAAACATTGTGTTCTCTAAGTTTGAATTACGAGAAAATTGATGTATGTCCTAATGATTGTCATGAACCGATGTCCTTATTGTAGTTTGCCTAGATGGAAATTAAGTAAGAATACAACAAAGGAGAAAGGAGTTCCCGCTAAGCAGATATGGTACTTTCCAATAATTCCAAAGATTCATTAGACTATTTAGGAGCTCCGATCATGCTAAGAATTTGACATGGCATAATACAAGTAGGAAAATAGATGGGATTTCGCGGCATCCAACTGACTCTCCCTCTTGGAAGTTAATAGATCACCTTTGGCCAGATTTTAGTTTGGAATCAAGAAATTTACGGGTTTATCAACGGATGGTGTAAACCCATATGGGGATAGGAACAAACAAATATAGTTGTTGGCCAATGATAACTACAATATATAACCTTTCACCATACTTGTGCATGAAAAGGAAGTCCTTGATGTTGACCATGTTGGTTTCAGGACCGAAACAATCGGGGTACGATATAAATATATATCTAGCTCCGTTGATTGATGACTTGAAACTTTTATGGGAAGACGAAGTTCATGTTATGATGCGTACAAACAAGAATTGTTTATTCTAAAGTCTGTCTTGTTGACTTTCCAGCATATAGAAATTTGTGTAGATGCATTGTGAAGGGTTATAAAGCTTGTCCGATATGTGGCACTAACACTTCTTCAATGCGGTTGGTGCATGGGGAAAAAAGTGTACATAGAACATAGAAGATTTTTGCCAAGATATCATCCATATAGAAAAAAAAATACATTTAATGGTAAGCAAGAGCGTGCAAATGCTCTGCAACCTTTGTTATGAGAGGCTATTTTCAGAATACTTACTGACATGAACTTTCCAAGGGGTAAAAAAGACAGCAATAAGTTGAGTTGCCAAAATGCCAATAGGTATTGGAAGAGCAAATTTGCATTCTTCCAGCTCCCATATTGGAAGAAGTTGCATGTCACATTATCTGGAGTTAATACGTATGGAGAAGAATGTGTGTAGAACATTATTGGACATCCCAAGAAAAGGTAAAGACGGAATAAATGTATACTTGACTTAGTTTAGTTGAAGATTCGCACTAAACTAGCACCAGTAACGAGAGGGTGAAGAACTTATATACCTCCTACTTGTCACACATTATCAAGAGAGGAGAAACATCGTTTATGTAAAACTTTGTACGATGTAAAAGTTCTTGAAGGGCACTCGTCGAACATTCGAAGTCTTGTATCTTTAGAAGACTTGAAACTCAATCAGTTGAAATCTCATGATTGTCATGTTTTGATGCAACAACTACTTCCAATCGCGCTACGCTCAGTTCTACCTGAGCATGTGCGATATACTATTATTAGGTTGTATTTATTCTTCAATCGAATATGTTTTAAAACTGTGAATGTTGCGAAAATTGATAAATTACAAGATGATGTAATGGTTACATTATATCTATTGGAGAAGTATTTCCCACCTTCATTTTTTGATGTAATGGTGCATCTTACTATTCACCTAGTGAAAAAAGTTAAACTTTGCGGGCCTGTCTATTTAAGGTGGATGTATCCATTTGAACGATATATGAAAGTATTGGAGGGCTATGTGCATAATAGAAATCAGCCTGAAGGAAGTATTGTACAATATGTAGTGGAGGAAGCTATCGAATTTTGTACTGAGTTTCTATCTGGACTAGATGGAGTTGGACTTGGCTCTCTAAACAATGTAGAAGAAAGTCTTCGTGATAGGCCTTTGTCAGCTGGATCATATATTAAAATCAAGTGTTCAGCATCTAAAAGAAGCTCATATTTATATACTAGAGAATATTTAGGAAGTTGAACCATATATAAGGTAATAAGATTTCAATCTCATAAATATATTTCAATTAAATATTTTTTTAATGACCAACATTTATTGCAGACAACATGTGAAATACTTGAAAGAGCAAAATCCAAGTAGGTCAAATAATATAAAGTGGCTTCTGAGTGAACACACCCAATCCTTTGGCAACTGGATACATGATAAGGTAAATAATGTCCATAGTTCACAAATCTCATACACTTGATAGGTATGTAGTATAATTAGAAGTGTCTTTTTTTTTTAATCGGTGATGAGTGAAATTCTAGATGATAAAAACATTTTGAAAACTTTACGATTGATGGCTCATCGGCCTAACCCAAATAAGGATGTATGATGGGTATAGGATGAATGAATGTTCTTATAGCACAAAACAAAGTGACAATATTAGAAATGTCCAAAATAGTGGGGTAAGTTTAGTTGCCACGACAATGCAAGTGTCGAGTGCAAAAGATAAGAATCCTATAGTTTGAGACATGTCCTTCTATGGGGTCATTCAAGAGATATGGGAGATTAGCTACAATACATTTACAATTCTATTATTTAAATGTGATTGGGTTGAAAACCATAATGAGGTCCGAACAGACGAACTTGGATTTACACTAGTTGATTTGAATCGTATTGGACACACGTCAAATTCATTCATATTGGCATCACAAGTTAAACAAGTTTTCTATATAGAAGATCCAAGTGATGTATAATTGTCAATCGTTGTTACACCACCACTAAAAGACTTCCGTTACACGTATTCCGAGGATGATCTTGATGATTCTTCGCTACACTATACTTCAATCTCAAAGGAGATACTTTCAGTTCAAGTTGATGAAAATGACCCACTATATACAAGAGAAGATTGTGAAGACACATGGGGTTGATAGTTAATTATGTACTTAGTATGTATATACAATATTTTATATATTTTTTTTCTTGCTCTGTTAATCAAATCCTAATACGTGTGAACTATTGTCTTATTATTTTCTGTAGGCAATTGGTTCAAGCAGATATACTCGAAGCTCTTATTTTAATTTATTTTGTTAGCATGCATCACTTTGTTGACATTGGACTATATTGAATTCACATATTCAGTTTACATTTGCTGTTTATTAATGTAATATTAGTAAGATTACTGAATTTCATATTTATTGTATTATTATCGATTCTTTTCACATTGTAGTCTTTTGCTAGTGCATTTTTCCATATCTCTAAAGAGAATTTCTACCAGCAAAAAGAGGAAGAAGCATGGACCTACTGAGCTACACGAGATTACTCAAATTAGTAGTAAAGGCCACGAGAGGGTGATTAAGTATAATGTGAAAGGGCAACCAAAAGGATGTATTGCGACGAAACTGAAGAGTTTTATTGGAATAAATGTACGACACCATATTCCGATCATATACAAAAATTGGAAATCAGTTCCATCGAAGACAAATGAGAAAATCTATGACTTGATCCAAGTATCATTGTATTTACACATTGGTTGTACTTGGTTAATATAGGAACATTAATGTTAAACTGTTCTTACTGGCCATATAGGGTGGATTTGTAGTTGATCGGGAAACGAAAAAAAAATCTTATTCAAGTTGTTGGGATAGCTTTCAGAAACTTTAAGTACAGACTCACGAAGGAGTTCATTAAGCCATTTATAAACGATCGGGAGAAAATGAAGCCTCCTCTAGAAGACTATTTACATATTTTGCAAGAACATTGGGAAGTGTTTGTGAAATCCAGATGGAATGAAGACTTTGAGGTGTGAATAAGTATTTATATAATTTGCATTTTATTTACGTATGGTCTATCACAAATAATTTCTTGCGTCAATATATTGACATTTTATGCAGAAACAAAGTGAGACTGACAAAGAAAAGCGTAAAAAGCACGTGTATAACCATGGCATGACGCGGAAGGGTTATGTAAACATTGCTAAGAAAATGATACGTTATATATTTATTCTAACTTTTAACGCTACAAGAATTTACGATTTTCGCAATGGCAAATTTCGTCGCTAAAAGGTCTAAATTCGTCCACGAAAACTTCTGGCGACGAAATTTAGTCGTCGCCATTTCTCCGCCGCGAGAAGATGTCGTTGTCGAAGCCAGCTTCGACGACGAAGGTCAATGTCGTCGCCAAAGCCGACATTCGGCAACGAAATCCACGTTCGTCGCCAATGCTTCGCCAAAGCAGGTTTTGGCGACGAAATCTAGATTTCATCGCTAAATTCATGTTTCGGCAACAAACATAGTCGTCGTCGAAGCTCTTTTTTTTCAATATTTATATTATTTTCTTCAATGATTTAACAACATGAATGCCATGAATTTCAAATTTCATATAAAAATTTATAATATTAAACAAACATTGGTTTTAGAAGAGTACAAAAAGTCAATACAAAGTAAAGTTTAGGGAAAAATATACTTTTGGTCCTTGAGGTTTAGAGTAGGTGTCTATTTCATCCCTGAAGTTTTAAAATGAACACTTTTGGTCCCTAAAGTTTGAATTTTGTGTCTATGTAGTCCCTCAAGTTTCAAAATAGACACTTTTAGTCCTTTAAGTTTGAGAAATAGTTCTAAATGATTCCTAAGTTTGACTAATATTAGATGATGTGGCACTTTAATTGCTGACTAGGTAAAATATATTATTTTAATAATATATTTATGAATGGTTGGACTTTTATTTTTTCTTTTTCTTATTTTATTCAAATTATCTCACTTTCTTCTTCCTCCCCTCCTTCGATAAAAATCACCACTGGCCCACCAACTGTCCAACGACCTTTACCGGCCACGAAGATAGGACGAAGAAGAATGGAAGGTGGATCTGGCCGGAAACCGCAACAACCCAAAACAAAAAGAATAAGAAATGGTGATGCAGTGTTCGTTAGAGGATGCCCCGAATTCGACCGCCACTGGATTTTAGTACTTGGAGATATCTACGAGAAACCGATTCTCCCGGTTGATCAACTCCCCACGATAGAGTATGACACTGGGGACCACAATCCAGCGTGGCGG
>NW_019104551.1:503542-520392 GCF_001995035.1 Momordica charantia
CTCTTTGAGAAGTTTTGACTAAAAGAGATTTTAACTGTTTTTTCTCTTCAAGATAGAGTTGATACACATCTCTAGCAACAGTTATTCTCGATGGAGGTTCAAACTTAGGACATGAAACACTGCAAAACAATCTGAATCCCTCATTCTTTACAAATATGAATGGTAACTCATTTATAATTATCATCTTAGCACATGTCATTCTAGATGCTTGTTGACTAAAAATTGTAGACACGAGATTACTTCCAGTTTTGCCATCTTTAACAGGTTGGAAAGTTAAATTAGTTTGTCCTTTTTCTTCCTCCCTATATGGATACTTTTTACACTGATTTTTTAAGTGCTTCCATAAAGTGCTAGGTCCACAAGATGTAGTGTCACAAGCATAATCTTTATCACAATAATTGCACTTGCATCTAGATCCTGTATCACTATCTACCCTCTCCGTTTTTGTAAAATGTTCCCACATCGAAGATTTACTTGGTCTACTTGGTCTTTTCTTAGGATTGGAAGGTAAGGGTGGTTTAGATCCAGTCTCAGAAATAATATCAATATTGGGGGAAGGGCTTTCATTATTACATCCATTTGCACTACTACTTTCCATCTACAAAAAATAATTAAATAAAAATATTACCCACTCACATTGTGTTGTAGTTAAGCTTTCAACTCAATCAATAAACTTTATACATTAAAATCACAAATTCACAACCACAATATATAGATACTAATAACAAAAGAAAATATTCAACTCAATCATATTTCGTAG
The DNA here is from genome assembly GCF_001995035.1 of Momordica charantia. Next base: position 504,303 of record NW_019104551.1, read on the forward strand.
ACAAGACATTCTATTTATCATACTTTAGTCTATGCATACAAAGTAAACTAAAAACTAATTAACATTTATTAATTTATAAAATAGTAAGCTAGAAACTAATTAACTCACTGGAGACGACTTCCTTCACCGGCGACGGATGGATCTACTACCCGAACAAATCTGTTTTCGACATATATAATGAAATAGTTAGCTCAAATATTAAATTTATTCAAAAATCCAAACAGCCAACCTGCAACAATTCTTATTCAAAAATACAATTCTTATTATGTTAACAAATCTGTTTGGGTATAATTATATATTAAAAAAAACTACTCGGCAAAACAAAACAGAGAACTTACCGAGAGATTGAAATGAAAACAGACGGGAACAAGGGCGGCGGAACAAGTGCAGCGGTGATAGGAGCAAACGCGACGGTGACAGAAGGAAGAGCGACAACGACGAGAGGAGGAAACAGCGGGAACAAGGGCGGCGGAGACGGGAGCAAGGACGACGGCAATAAGAGGAAGAGCGGCGGCGACGGGAGCAAGGGCGGCGACGACGAGATTGAACTAAGCTTGAACTCTTGAAGATTGAAGATTGTAAAGAGAGATGGGGGAGAGGAAAATGAAATGAAAATGTTAGAGAAGGAGAAGAATAGGAAGAAGTTGAAAGTGAAACCCTAAAAAGAATTGGATGATTGAGATCTATTCAAAATGGATTGATGGATGAGATTGAGTTTTAAAAAATAAGAATTATTAATTTATTATAATTTATATATATGTAATATTATATTATAAGAATATATATGTAATATTATATTATAAGAATATATATATATAATAATGGTGTGCACTGTGCAGTGTGCTTCTGTTTTCTACGACCATAAGAGGAAGGTACAGCAGACGAGATTTTCAAGGTGCATATATATATATATAAAAACATATATACCCGGGTTGGGTCGGGTTGACCCGAGATTTTCAAGGGCCAACCCGAGACCCGACCCAACCCGGTCGGGTTGGGATTTTTCCAACCCAACCCAACCGAATGTTAGATTCAACCCATGGGTTGGGTTGGGTTCGTCGGGTTGTTGGGTTCCCTGAACACCCCTACTAACCTTAATCGAATCCTTATTCATTCTCGATGATAATATTGTTCAAAGAACTTCAAATTCAGTATAAATGGTCATTGTCGAATCCTAAAAGAACCAAACAAAAGATTATGTTCCTTTTGTTAGCAACCTAAGGATATTTTGAAAATAGAAATATCTAAAAATTGTTTTCAAAGTGAGACGAAGATGATAGGGGTGTGGTCATTGTTGTTGAGGATGAATGTTGTAGTCAAAAGTACGAGAGTTTGAAAGTATTATTGAGAGCTTAGATATATCCCTAAGATATAGCCACTCGGACAAGAATTAAGATATACTTAGAGGGCTCACCTAAATATTTCTATGTTTTGCATATCTGTTTTAAAATATTTTTAAAATCTAAACTAAAATCTAAGCTTTTAAAGCACATCAATTTCAAATTCATCATCATCTACATGCATGTGGTAAACCCTACAATTCTAACAAGAAAACATAATAACACAACATCCATAAATCAAAAATTCAAAGTGTGATAAGAATGATACGGGTGGTCATTACTCTTGAAGATGAATGTTGTAGTAAAAAATAAGAAAGTTTGAAAGATAGAGACTAAGATATTGTCATTAAAGAAATAACTAAGATATACTTAAAAGCTCACCTAGATCTATCTATGTTTTGCATATCTAAACTAAATTTTGAAAATTAAATTTGCTTAAGTAACTATTAATTAAAAAATCATGCACACAAGCATAATAGTTCATACTACACAAAACTAATAAATTAAATCAATCAAAAGCAACATCAGCCCACTCACAACCAAAATAATGAATTCACAATAAAATTAGCACATTGTTAAACAAAATATTTCATACTTACAAAACCAATAAATTAAATCAAACAAACAACATTTCAACATCTCACACGTAATTAACAAGTTCACAATCAAACCAATATGCTTCAAACTAAAATAGTTCATACTTACCAAACCAATAAATTAAATTAAATTAATACTCACAACATTAGCACATTCACAACCAAAAAAACTAAGTCAAAATCAAACCATTTAAAAATTAACTCACAACATACCTTTAGCCAAAGTTACAACGAACGCCAGGAACCAATACCGACCACAATAAGCTCAAAGTGAAGCTTATAAATTCCAACCTAGTTGAAATAAAAATCACATAGAACACATATCACTAGGATTATATGTACATTTAAATCACAATGAAACTACTCATTAAAGTCCATCCACTAATAATTTGGACACCTAAATAGAAATCAACACAAACCAACTAAAAAAATCGTTATAATTAAAATCCCTAAAATTTAGAACACAGAGGCATACAGAAAAAGTTCCAAAACTTTCAAATAAAGTTCCAAACTTTCTTAAAACAGAAAACTAACACAACCTACAAACTCTAATTCCTCCACACGTCCACTCTCAAGATTTCTCAACTTCATCTCTCTATATTAGGAAAATAAAGTTTCAAAACACAAGCTTAAACAACAATCTCTCAATTAATTCTCAACTCACTCTATTAACATTAGCAAAAACATTAACAACCTTCAAAATTTCTAAAATAACTTCATTCACAATTTCTCAAATAACTCATATAAAAAATCAACTATTATACAAAACATGTTAAACAATTTCACAATTTCTCAAATAACATTCACCAATTTCTCAAATAACTCAAGCATGTTTTCAAGATTACAAAAACAAAATAACATATATAAATCCAATATTAAAATAACCAAAATAAATAATATTATAAAAAAACAAAATAACATAAATAAAGCTAATATTAAATAAAAAAAAAGAACTTCAAAGGGAAAGGCGGCGGAATAGAGGAGGCGGGGGAGGGGCGTTGGGGTGGTGGGTGAAAGGAGGGGACGATAGAGGGGACGATGGATTGGCGGGAGAGGATAGGAGGGAGTTGGGGCGTCGGGCGACAGTCGGAAGAACGAAAGAGGGAAAAGGCGTCGGACGGTGGTCGAAAGAAATGGAGGGCGTTTCGGTTGTCGGTGGAACGAAGAAAGGAGAGTGGCGGGTTTAAGAAAAAAGAAAATGAGATGGGGGGGGTTGATTTTGGGAGACTTTTGGCGACCAAATAATTGTTGTCACCAAAAGTACCCCAAATTGTTACTAATTGGAGGGACAAATGTTAGGTTTTTGGCGATGAAATTGACTTTCGTCTCCAAAAACCTAAAATTTCGGTTTTAGCTTTTGGCGACGAAAGTCAATTTCGTCGCGAAAAACCTAATCTTCGGCAGTCCAAAACCTTCGTTAAGGTTTTGGATTGCACTTTCGGCAACGAATGTAATTGTTCGTCGTCGAAGGGAAGGCTTTCGACGACAAACAATTACATTCGTCATCGAAAATCTAACCTTTAGTGGTCCAGAACCTTGGTTAAGGTTCTGGATTGCACTTTAGGTGACGAATGTAATTGTTTGTCGACTTCGCCGCTAAAAGTTAAGACTACCCATTTTCGTCGTCGAAACTACTATTAGTTCGTTGCCGAAATTTAAATTTCTTGTAGTGTAAGTCATACTTATTAACTAAATATAATTCTGTGTAAAGAAAATTGATGCATCACGAATGAATCGTGACGGGAAGATTGTGCATGAACCGACTCAAAAAATTGTGGATTGCATAGTAACTATTATATTAATGTCTTAGTACAAAAAATAATTGTTTGAAGTTATCTTTGATGTTACAACTGTAGGATGATCTCATGATAACACAAGACGTGGAAGAAGAGAATCTAGATATACGTAGGGATTTGTTATCCATTGCACTAGGCAATCAGGATCAACCCAGACTTATTAGAGCAGTAGGTCGGGGTATAACAAAGAGCCAGTACTTTTATAATCCCAACAAAACCCTCAGTATCCACAATAGGAGAGAAAAAGGTGGACATCGAAGAATACAATAGAATGGTAGCTCGCATCAAAGAACTTGAAAATAAATTGAAGAAATGTGAAAATGATCTCCAAAATCAAAACATGGCACGATGTACCTAAGAAAACTCCTAAAAAATCTCCTAAACCAAAACGTACCACATCATTTAAAAACGTTCCAAAAAAAATCTCCTCAACCAAAGCATACCACATCATCTAAAAATGCTAAAAAAAAATCTCCTCAATCGAAGCGTGGTACTCCATCCAAACATGACGATGATGCAAAGGTTGTAAAGAAGTCGAAGATAGATGAGGTAAATAAACATATTTAATATTTATTTATAAGAAACGTAATGAATGTAGTTACCAATAGTTAACTGATTTTACTTTATGTATTCACTTCAAGATATTGGCGAAAGAAGAAACCTTGGAGTTCAAGGTAAGTGTTCACTAATACTCGTTTAAGGAACTAAGAAATTGTACTTCGTTAACTGCTTATATTTATTGTATTCGAAATAGGAGGGAATTCATTGTCGTCTGGCACTTGGGTCTATCGATAATGTTGTTGCAGCGAGGACTATATTTGAATCGGGGAGAAATGATGGAAATGTGAAAGTGTCCATAGACGTGGTTGTCGATGACAACTCTCAACTTCTAATTCCATCACATGCAGGGAATGATATACTCTCACAAGAAATACGTTCACATATCTTATGGCCACAAGAACTAGTCATAGCTGATGCGGAGAATGTAACATCTCTTAATTGATTGTAAGATTTCAATAGTCCATTATTAACAACCATTTTATTCTGTAATGAAGGAAACAAAACAACCAAGGGAACTATTGAATTTGACAACTTGTAAAAGTCCGAAACAAACAATACCCATTAGTCTAGCATGTTTAACACGTGAAATAAACTACATTGGAAGGGCAATTCAAATGATAATATCGAAGGATGTATTCGGACATGAACATAAGTGTTTTATCATGGTCGAGGATACGTAGGTTGTTTCCTATGGAACCAACAACTACTCCATGCATTGATGTGTACCCAACGTAAGCTAACTGTTTTCAAGTTTTTTTATTGGTTGTAGAGTATATTATGTTGATCAATATATTTATTTATTAAATATTCAACGTCTTTGTGTAAGTTCTTACATGGATCGTTAGGCAATCAAAATGTATCAAGTTCGTAAAAGTTTTTGGATACTGGGGCCACTTTCATAACAAATTTGTCGAAAGAAAATCACGTGCAAGTATTGACGACACGAATATCGGAATTGGAGTTGAACCAACTGCTGATGTCTTGCTATCATTCTGGGTAAGTTTTGCTTGGCCATAGATAATTATAGTTTACGTGCAAATAAGTCAATATTAACTTGATTTTGTAGAGATCATTGGATATAGATAGTAATGGCTCCCGCAAAGAACATGACATTCTTTCTTGATTCATTGATAAATTGTTGACAGACGATATTCTTTGTGTCATCACCATGTAAGTTTAGTTCATGCATACTCATTTAATATTGAAGACTACTTAGTATATATAATGAAAAAATATCTTATATGAGTCGTTTGCTGTAGGGCGGTAAAAAATTTGCAGAAAAAACCCTTTGCATTGAACCATGTATTGATAAAGCATTTAACGAGTTCAAATATTTATCTGGATGTATATGTAATTTTCTCATTGAATGTTATTATTTATATATGGTATTCACAGTGCCCAAGACAACCCAATGCAGCGGAATGCAGATACTGTGTCATGCGGTTTATGCGTGACATAGTCTACACTCGTAAAACAACAATCTCAGATTGCGTATGTATATAGCATAGTGTGCGTCTTGGAATAATAATATATATTCTCATGATGCATCGTGTTGGCTTTGATATAAATATGTATAGATGAAAGGAGCACCGCAAGCTTACACACAAGAGCAATTAGATGTGATTTGGAAGGAGTTAGTAGAGTTCATACTCACATATATACTTTCCATAGTATATTTGGTATGTTGTTTGTTAGCTTCCTCGTTCACACAATCTTGCGTTTTGTTAGCCACTGCATATAGAAGCTTGAAATTTTGTTGCTTGAAAGATTTGATCGAATACTTTTGGGCAATATCCTTGTTATCAACTACATCTATTGTAACGATCTATTGAGGTATGGTTATTGATCATTGTTCATTCCTCATGTTATTGACTATATTATTGAGTTGAAACATATCCTATGATCTTGAAAAGCATGTTGGTCAGAGTGGAATTATTCGTTGTAGATATTATATCCCTTTCATATCTTATGATTTATGAATAGCATGCTTGTTAGAGTGCACGAGTTAATGTTACTATTATATGTTGGATATATTTTGTAGTTTGACCTTTCACGGATACTATTTTGACATATTTGAGGGTTTTTTCCATTACTTAGGTTTTGACATATTTGAGGGTTTTTTCCATTACTTAGGTTTTGCAAGAAGAACTTAGAGAATCATGGCGAGCTTAGAAGTGAATAATGACTTTGGGCCATATTTTGTTGGGTTAGCAGTTACTTGAAATATAGTTTGTTTGTGTACGGGGTTGATGTACATTTGAATATAATTTGTTTAATTTATGTATGAATACTTCATTTATGTATATATAATTGACTATGTGTATACACACTTTATATTTGTATGAGGTTGCTGTACTAATAGATATATATGGTTTTGTATGTAAAATACATCACAATTGACAGGTATTAGGTACAATTATGGAAAGCGGTTTCTTAAAACATTTCAAAACAAATTTATATGAAAAAATTACATTTATAAATGTGAACAAAATAGGTTTCATGACAAAAAAAAAATTGAAAACCGTTTCATCACGATTAAAAAATGTCATTGTCGAATTTCTATTGACATTTATGAACCCTTGTCGAAAACACAAAAGTTGTCATTATACAACTTTTTCGTGATTTTAAATATGTCATTATTAAATATACCATGATAGTTTTAAATTGTCGTTATACAATTTTTTGTGACATGTATAGAATGTCATTATTTAATGTTCCATGACATTTTTACGTTGTCATTCTACAATTTTTCGTGATTTTAGGTAAATGCATGATAGTTTTCAATTATCGTTATACAATTTTTCATGACATGTATAAAATGTCATTATTTACTGTTCCATGACATTTTTAATTTGTCATTAAAAATACTTTCATGACATATATTAATTATCATAATAATACTGTTCGTGACAAAAATAAATTGTCGTCAATACATTTTTTTTCACTAGAGAGTATAATTTCTGCTTCATTCATTGACAGTTATAAACTATCAATAAATAAGTAATTTGTGACATTTTTAAATTGTAGTGGATCATCAATTCATGACAACTTATAACAGTTGTTCTAATTGTATTGATGACAATATTTCAATAAATGTCACGTTCTMTTCTTCCTTAGTGCCTTAATCCAATAACTGTCATAAATTATGTTAATGACAGTTTATAATTGTCATTGAAGTCCAAATTTCTACTATTGAATTAATTTTCCAAAATCACCACCCAAGTGATACCTTAAAAATCAATATTAAATTTAATTTTTTAATTTGTCAAACATGATAAATAAAATAGAAATGGAATTGATTTTGACAATGGCTAAAGTGATTTTACTCAGACGCACCCTTAAAATCATATGAAACCCCAAATTTTCAAGGTTGGCCCTCCCCACTGTGAGATTCTTCTGCTTAGTTTCATAACCTTGTAATCTTTTAATTCGTTTGTTTTTTTAATTTAATTTTCTTTCAAAAATTGTTATATTTTTTAACATTTAAATTTATTTTATTTTTATATATAATTTGTTATGAATGGGTAATTTTTAAAGTTTGAAAACAAAGTATTCTTTGAAAAGAAAAAGAGAGTAATATTTCAATAATTTTATTTATATTAGCATATTTTTCATAACTCTCTAATATTATTTGAATTAAAAAAAACATTTTAATAATTTTTATCGATATTCACCTATCTCTCGTATTTTTTTTTTCGAATCCATCAACGTTGATATTTACCTATTAATATTACTCATATTTTAGATAAATGATAAAAGAATAGTCAATTATGGTCTAACTGAGTTACAATCATATTAATATATAAATTTTACTTATATTTAATAGAAATGATAATTAAAAATTGTTCAACTATAGCCTAATTTTTTCTAATACAGATCAAAATCAATTAACACAAAGCATTTAAACTCTCATCCTGTAGAATTAAAGCAAACAATTAAGTCATAATTAATGTCTCATTTATTAATTCAAACCATTTTTATCCATATCCCTGATTCATGATTTTTATAATATTTCTCGAAATTTCTATCCACGTTCATGTTTCAATATATTAAGTTATATGTTTAAATTTGAAGATTAGAAATAGTCTATTATAGCATAATTTAGCCATAACCAAAAATTTCTTCACTAATTTAAACAATGCCCAATAAATATTCGTTATCAACGTCGACATTTTTATAAGTAAATTACTCATATTTTTACTAATTCAAACCGTTTTTAATAATTTTCATAATTTTCGTGATTTTTCCTGAAATATCTGTCAACATCGACATGTATAGATATTTCCGTAAAATCGAGAACTCGACATTTCCATCAAGAGCCACATTTCAAACATTTCTCTTAATAAACGGTTAAAAAGTCAAAAAGAAAATCTTCCTACATAATCATGTTTGGAAAATATAAACAAACAATATATGTGTGTGTATGTATACACTAAAAAGTAGGAAGTTTCATATCGGCATTAATTATTTTTTAAGTAATAATTTGATTGAATATATTGTTTTGTAAAATTATATTTTTTCCAAAAACTTTTTAGATTAAAATAATGGAGGGATAGTTTTAAAAAGTTAATCTATAAACTAGTTTTTAAAGTACATTCGAATAACTCTTTAAGATTTCCTCCTAATCAAGAATTAAAATATCCACGTCAATATAAATAACAAAATGACAGAGGTCTTAATTTTATGAAATTATTAATAAAAATTGATCTCAATCAATATTCTAACAAAAATATCATGAAAACTAAAAAAATTTTAAATTTATTTCAACTAATGATAAACAAATATTTTATATTTGTTAAATAAGTTATAAAGCATATATTAATAATATTTATACTCATATTAGTGATTTTTTCCTTTTACATTTTTAATAATTAATAATTCATTAACGTTTATATTACAATATAAGACATTATTGTAATATGGGAAAAGTTTTAATCTCTGCCGTTGATTATTGCTCCAATACACAAATCTAATAAGAATAAAAATCTTTTTTGTTTTCGATTATTCTCTAAAGTAGTAAAATGTTATATTTTAGTAATATTTGTCATCAATTTTTCATTAATCAAACAAAATTTTGAAACTCGACATTTGATCCCTGTTATAAATATAATATTTTTTGACTTAGATATCTACCTAACAAGTAAACGAGCAAAAGACGTGCATTAAAAATTCTTTTATTAAAAATTAAAGAAAGATTAAAATAAATGTATGAAAATCTAGAGAAAAAAAAAGAAAATAAGAGAACATTTTAATAGGTAGCTTCTATTTTTTTAAAAAATAATTACACCTATAGAAATGCTACAAAATAGGCCTTTCTAAAAAAAAAAGCTACAAAATAGGAAAATCATTGTTTTACCAAAATAATATTAATCAGGATTTTTTTTTTCTTTTTCATATTTGATTTCATAAAGTTATTAATTTAATTTTTTTTTCCTAAAATAAGAATAATGGCACATGTTTTAAACATTGAAGTTGCAAAATTGCATGAAGGAGTAGTTGGTGGTCAAAGTTACTTGATTTTTGTGATTCCTCATTGAAACTATACGACCTTTTTAAAATAAATAAAAAAAAGTTTCATTTATTATAATTTATAAATAGCCCCAACTCAAATAGCCTTTTTAAGTATCCTTTAATCCCCAAAATTTTAAAAATTCACACTTTCGGTCTGTTGGTGATGGATGACAATTCAGGGCAACATCCTCGTAAAGCATTTTTTTGTTTTTGATAACTTTCCACCGGTCTTCTATGATACCGAGGAGTTCTCTAATTCTGTATCTCCCAATCTCTTGTTTATTTTCTATTTCGATTTATTTAGAGCTTGTTTGGTAATCTTCTTGTTTTTTGTTTAGTATTTTTCGTTTCATGTTTTTTGTTTTTGTTTTTGCTTTTTCAATAAAAATAGAATTGCATTTGGTAACTGTTTTTTTTTTTCATTTCTCATTCATTATTTTTCAATATTTATTATTCATTTCATAAGTAAAAAAATGATAAAATAAGGTGTTCTTTTCTATGTTTGGAAAAAAAGTTAGAAACAATAACCCGAAACAAAAAAAAATGATTTTGTTGTTTCCAAAATTTGTAATCAATTTTAGAAATATTTCTCAAAATTTGCTAATGATAAACAGTATTAACACACAGTTATCAAGTGCTTATGTTTCTCAGCATTGAAAAAAAAATCAAAAACAAGAAACAAAACGTTACCAAATAATTTCTTATTATTTTTTGCATTAAAATATATCAATTTTTTTTTTTAATGTGTGGTTTTCACTCGATTATTTCAGGACTGGATCGGAGCAGTAAGGATAGAGACAATATCGCCCCTAGTTTTTTCATCTCTTATTTTCCCATAATTAAAATTTTGCCCTTCTTTATGAAAATTTCTAGCTCCTTCTCTGATTTCTTCCTACTCAACAGGAAACTCCTCCCCAAAATGCGGACCCAACAGAAGTTATGGCCTGTACTTATGGACGTGTGGGTGAATCACCTAATTATATATTTCTTAAACTTTAATTTATTTTAGGGTTTTATTAAAAATGACAATATTATACTAACTAATTATATTTTTATTTTATTTATGATGTGCAGGCAGTGCAGACAATTTTAGAGAGCAATCTCAACTTGACTGGAAACTTAGGAGGGATTATTATTAATTTGAGGAGAGACGGTTATCTTGAAATTAGACCTCATGCTCAAATTTCATGGAACACCAATAATGCCAATTCATTTACACATCTACTAAGTAAGTTTTTTTCTTTTTCTTTTTTTTTGTCTTTTTATATTATCGAAGTGAATTCTAGGATTGCAACGAGGGGTATTGCACATTCCTATTGAATTCATATTGTTTTTCTTTTCTCGTGGTTTTTTTTAGTATAACAACGGTAACTAAGGATGACGACTTGAACTTTTGATCTCAAAAGAACAAAGCAAAATGCTTTATCGATTGAACTATCTTCACGTTGGCTCCAATTTATTGTAGTTTTTTACATGTTCTTCGTATCCATCCTAACGGTTAATCTTCTCCAACACAGATCAGGTATTTGATGGACACATAGTTCAACGAAATGCAATTGTTTGGCAGCAAAGCAACATACAACCCTTGTTTGATTATAATAATGATTATTTTTCCATAAATAAAAGAATAATAGGTACGTGCTTGCTCGCGTATGTATGTGTACAATTAATAGACTAATTTATTTATGTAATTAGCTAAAACTTAATAGCAAACTTCTTCATTGTTCTCCAGGGTGTTTGCTTGGTGACCATGGAAATAGAGAAGTATTCGACATCCGTTATTATATGGAAAATTTGGTTGATTTGTCGGAAAATTTAGTATTTGTGGTATGTACATATGACTTAAACAAAACTAGAACTTCTATTTTTCTTTACTAAAATTAAGAATAATCTTTCTTTATTGGATTTTAGATCGGTAAGTTTCAAAACTACAGGCGCCTCGACGAAGAAATGGATGACTATGTAAGAGGTACAAAGTTATTTTAAAGTTATCAATTTTAAAAATTCAATTAGGACATTAAAATTTTTATGAAATTCATATGTTTTCTATCATATTGTTGTAGGCTAACTAACTTCTCTTCTTTATTTGGTTATCGTCTTAGAGGATTGAAATTTTATTTTGTTTTTTTATTCTTTTTGTAGTTCTAAATCGTGAAGTAACTCCAAACGAATGCGTCTCAATCATGCGTTCTGAATGTGAGCGGATATGGAACCTTATATAAAATCCGATGTTTATTTTCAATAAAACACCTATATAGTGCTTATTCATGTTTAGTTATTTAATTTTATTTTTCAATAAGAGTCTAGGGTGCATTTTATAATTACATATATTATTTCAACTTTATGAATTGTACTGTCTTATTTTTAAAGTTTGTGAACAATTTAATATATGTCTATGTTCACATTCATCATGAACAAATGATAGGTCACATTTTGTTTCCTAACAAACAACTTTTACAAATTAATGTCAAAGACTAAGATGGTGTATTTATTTTATTTTATTTTGTTTTGTGTAAAGTCAAAGTCCAAAAACTACAACAAATTATTCAAAAATGGAAAGGCCAAAATGAAATATAACATAAAATTTTAGTAAAAAAATTGGATTTAAACGATGCAGAAATTGGTCTCATGAGATCTCGCCAAATTTGCACCAATCTTCTAAGTATAAAAGGGATCGACATGACTTGCAAAACAGAGTAGCACTAGAACCGGTGTGGCTTTGGTCACACGGGCTCCGATGCTTAAATTAGTATCAAAGAAATCAAGTGCAGAAAGTACGAGGAGAGTAGGGGGTTTGGGCATACTCTAAGGTTTAACTTACTTCCCCATTTACAAAAATTGAATCCTAATCTCCATGGAGTTTACAGAAGTCGAACCTTAGTATCTTTAGAAAATCTGGACTTCTGAGCCCTGCATGTGTTTCGTCGTGGATCTAATGTCGAATCAAGGGTCGAGATCAAGCGAGGTTTTGGATTAGGCTACACAAGGATCAAGGGGAATCGAATTAGGGTTCTCGGCCTTTTGGTCGAGAACACCTAGGCGCCGAGCACTGCTCGATGTCGACCATGGGTCGGTCCGAGTTGGCACGGACCAACGATCTTTGGTGACTTCCCTTTTGTCGCAACGTGCGTTCTATATTTTCTTTCCCATAACAAAACGTACACCAAAGACTATTTTGCACAACAAGGTGAAAAATACTTTTAAGGGCTGTTTTACTGTATTTTTAAAAAACCTATTTTATAAATTAAACTTTTTATTACAGTGTTTCATTTATTTGATGTTTAATTAGTTTAAACATAGAATACAAATTAAATTACAGTTACAAATTTCAATAATTATATATAAATGGTCAAATTACAACCATGATAAGACACCTATTACCTTTCTCTTGGATAGAAGATTCAATCTTCCACCCTACCATTTTGTGGAACAAATTAAAACAAGAATAAAATCGTGTAAAACTTCAAAATAAAAGACAACAACCTTCAAAATATAGATTGAACCTTAACAGTGATGTCCAACTTGTCAATTCATGGATATATTGACGTATTGAAAGAAATTTTAATCCTCGAATATTATCGATCGACCTTGTCAATGCTATTAGACTCAACTCGAATGTGGATGGCATAGTTCACAAGTTGATCTATTTGACCAAGTTTAACTTTAGAGTCCAAGATTATTTTGCAAGCCCCTCTAGTTTGCTTAAACAGAAAACCTTATGTTGTCCTGGTTCTCAAGTGTCGCTAACGAATGAGTTTGTGTCCGATGGTCTTGCTACCAAGTCACATTCCCTCGAGTTGGCTCAAAACACTCAAGGTTTGATACGCTTTGCTACTGAACCTTGTAAACTTGTTATAAAGAAAAATAATTTTTTGTAAATATGAAAATTATTTCCCTCATATATTACATAAAGTATATCATTAATATACTTAATATAAAGTATATCATTTATATACCATTGATAAAGTAAATCACTTGATATATCAATCATTTTTGTATCATTGATAAAAATATATCACTAATGTACCTAAACGAAATGATATAATTAACATACTACATCACTAGTATACATAATCTTTTATCTTTATTCTATTTTTGTAAAATATATTTATTGTCGCATCGTCATCGCGACGCGGAGCGGCCGACGTCATCCCCTGAAGGGTCTCTTTCGAGATAAGGGTTTGGAATCGCCACCAATCATCTAAGAGTTGTGATTGGTCACCTAAAAATAAAAACAAGGTCTGCGAAAACAGATTGTTGGTTCGGGAGTCGACTGAGCGTAGGGAAGGTGTTAGCACCCTACGACACCCGTTCGAAAACGGTACCACATTTTGTCAAAAATTATCCTATTATTTTATTTGGTCCAAAAAAAAAGAGAAATGTTTTTATTTTATTTTAAATGTCTCATATTATATTAATTCACATTTTATCATAAGATATGAATTAATAGGTATGAGTGACACGAAGGCCATTAGAAAAATTTTGACACCTCGAGAATATTGAAAGGTTCCAATTCCCGTCATTGGAGTTTTTGAAATAATTATTTAGCAAAAAAAATAATAAAAAATAATTTTAATTTTAAGGAACACCAAGACTTGAACTTGACATGAGTTTCGACACTAAAACATCACACCAATGTGCCACAACTTTGAGATTAAGCTATGCTCTTTTTTAAAATAGATATTTTGTATTTTTGAATTTTGTTTAAAAAAAAAGAAAAAAAAACTCTAAATGAAATCTTTTATTTAAAATAATTATTTAGTAAAAACAAGGATAAAATGAAGCATTCAAAGACTCAAACTTGGGTCATGTACATTAAAAAACAAACATCTTACCACTATGCCAACATCTTAAGATGTAAACATTATATTCTTTTACACAAACAAAAGTTTTAATTTATTTTTTTAAACTAAAAAAAACTACAAATTTTGTTAAATTAAAACAAAAAAAATATATCTTTTTTTATTTATTTCGAAATTAACAAAATTATTTAAAAGAAAAAAAATTTATTTAAAAACAAAGTCAAATTTACTTTAACAAAACTTATTTGCTAAAAAACTGATTTTTTCTTAAGATTTTTTCAAAACCATAACCACCAAACCATTAAAAGAATTTTAAATGAGATTTTATTCTCAAATACTCCGTTTTTATCTCCTCCTTTAAAATCCTGCAGCAGAAGATTTTTTTTAATTAAAAAATAAAACAAAGGTAACACAAAAAATATAAACCTTGTAAAAAAAATAATTTTAAATAAAAACTACATTTTAAATAAAAGTAATCCAAATTTAAACTTTGAATCCAAATTTAAAAGAATCCAAATTTTTTTTAAACAAGATTTATTTTATAAAACTCCTATTTTTTTCGACGTATTTTAACCAAAATTTTAAAGTAAAATATTTTATTAAAATAAAATTAAGTTTATATTTATTTCATTTAAAAAACTCTTCTTTATTAGAAAAAGAAAAACCTTTTATTTTAAAACAAATTTTAAAATATCAAAATCCTTATTTTATTTTCAAAAACTTATTTAAATTAATTTAGAAGATTTTTTTTTCCTTACTAAAAAACATTTTCTTTTTAAAAAAAATTAAAAAAACATTTTTTTTCTTAAAAAAACAAAAAAAAAATTCTTTTCATAGAAACAAAAGAATTTTTTTCGAATTAAAAGCATGATTTCCAAAGCCTTTCCTTTTCCAACGTATTTGATACTTACTTAAAATGCACTACCGGGGAGGAGATCGTGGGAGTGCCAGCGGGCTTGGAAGAAGCTGTGAAGAAGAAGGTTGTTGCTGCTGTCGTTCGCGTTGTTCCCTTGCATCGTCGGAGGTCATGGGTATGCAAGAGAAAAGTAGTGATGGTGGGATAAGAGAGATGGAGAGAAGAAAATACAGTGATGACGTAATGGGTTTCTAACTCTCTGCACTGTGTGTTCCTCTTGTGTGCTTCCTCCCCTTAAATACTAAAAAAACAACGGTGATATATGCTAAAATAAGAAAGCCAGAGAAAAGGGAGGAAAGAAGAGGAGGAGGAGATGCCACGTTAGGTTTTGACCGGGAAAAAAATCAAAGGGAGAAAAGAAACTGTTAAATAAAACAAAAATTTTTTTTTAAATAAAATTATTTACTTAAAAACAAATCATTTTTATTTATCTATTTTTATTTTAATAATAAAACAAAATCTAAATAAGTCATTTTTTTAATTTTCTTATTAATAAAATTAACATTTAAATAAATCTAACATTTTAATTTTAGTTAATTTAAACTTTATATTAAAACTAATAATAAAG